>JALIZH010010464.1:0-27500 GCA_030522465.1 Rhipicephalus appendiculatus | reverse complement strand
GACACGGCGGGCGCATTTCAACGGGGGGTGCTATGATTTAGATTTGTAATGATGAAAATAAAAAAAATTTTGATGGATTGATTGATTCATTCATTCATTCATTCATTCATTCATTCATTCATTGATTGATTGATTGATTGATTGATTGATTGATTGATTGATTGATTGATTGATTGATTGATTGATTGATACAAATGTGAAAACTTGTAATAGGTACTTCATGTTTCTTTGCGTGAAAGCGAAGAATCATATCCATTTGACGAGACCGCAAGTGGCTACAGATCGGCCGTCAGAATTTATTGCGAAGCTAACTACTGACTCAGTTTTCAGTTATTTGTTGTACAGGATTCCGTTATCTTCCAGGTAGCACAGCGAAGTACTTTGCGCCATTGATGACTGCTTTTAGTGGTTGATTACCACATGCTTGCTGCATCACTGAAAAAAGTTGGAATTTTGGTATAGAAATGGCTGTGAAAAATGTTTAATTTCCTTGTCGCTAGAAAAATTCTTTCAAGAGTCCTAATACCGTTACTGGGTGCCATGTTTTTTTCTAAGTTCTAGAACGGTTTCGGGAAGTTTTGCTCGTTCATGTTGCGTAAAAATAATGCAACGAACTGTCATTTATACAAATATTCACAGAAACGCTGCGCAGAACTCGTCAAAAAATAACATTCAGCGACAGCTCTTGTCGAAGAACGTTTTTCCGAATTGATCAGCCGTAGAAGTTGCGAACAGGTACCTCCAGTTACGTTATTAAATAAGTATTTATCGAAACATTACAACGCACTCAGTACTGCACCAGATCACGAAAAAAGACTTACATAATACTGAGATCATCCAAGTTCTGGAGACGTCAGGCGAGAACAGAGGCACCTCTTTTGGCAAATTGTGACAAACGGTTTTCTCTGCTTCACGGCGAAGCCCATTATTCTGTGGCCATTTCATGCCTGTCATCGCGCCTTACACTGCTGAAGTTCCGTGCGTGCCCTTCTTTTGTTCTTCTTTTTTAAACAGCTTAAACAACTTCATTTATCGTCTTACGAAACAAAACAGGTAGAGCGGGCGCCTTGAGCGGATTCGCAGAAACTTTTCTTTCCTCGTTTACTTTGTTTAAAACGGTTGTCTCCTTCCCCTTTCACATTCCATCAAGTTCATGCCCCGCTCGCCGTCTGATTTTACTTCCAAATGTATAAGAATTTGATCCCATCTTAGGTCTTTGCTCCGATAAATCAATGACACAATTCCTTCTTAGTGTCTTTCTTTTATCTTCGTCTTTTCTCCCCATACAACTGCGCTCCGGAGTCGTTTTCCCTGTCCACTTCGCCCAGAACCAGATCAACGGTATGCGAGAGGGAAAACTTCGGGCCCATCATGGCCCGCTTCTTTTCTTTCTTTTAAACTCTTTTCCTTTTTGGAGAATCCTGTGACTCGCGTTCTCGAAAGCCCCAACCGGTATGCCGCCTCATTTCCACGAGTATGCATTCGTGGACTCCTTCAGCGGACATCTTTCATCGCGAACATCGCGCAAGGGCATAAAATCTCGCGTTCGTGCGATGTATAGGCCTCGCAATATCGCTGTAAAAGACGCACGCGAAGATGTCTAGCGCATTGAAATTTTTTCGCCATATATGTTGCTTTGGCGAGATTAGTGCGAGTGCATTAAATACAGACGCGCACAAATTTAGATGTTAAAGAGGCACTAAATGGAACGTTCTTTATTTTTTGATATTGGTAAATTACTCTTTATCGAGGCAGGAAGTAAGACCCATGGAGCGAAAATATCTTTCGTAGGAGAGATGACACCCAGGAAGAAAAATGTTAGCCGGGGCGCCGTCTTGAGGTTATTGCCTAGGACAATTATTGATTTGTTGAAACAGAAGGAGAAAAACCCGAACCCTAACACATAGTACGTTCCTCTCAATTTCACTTATCTATTGAGAAAAATAATCGTTACTGCATGGTCGTATTCCTTCATTGATTTTCATGAGCTTCCTTTGTTTCAGCTGTCATTGGGGATGAATTCGGTTCCTGCTTCATTCTCTGATATCTGGTGCATTTATTTTCACTTGAACCAATGTTGGACTGTTTCACAGTTTACACTCAAATACACATAACACCATCGTCTTACATCGTAAATGACGGCTCTAAGTAATTGGATGTCTCTCCATTCTAGATCTTCTTCTAACATGTGCTTACAGTGCTGAGCGAATCCAACGCGATAATCGCAACAAATGTCAGCAGCCTCTTTCAGCACCGCCGCGAAGGGCAGGGTATCTCCGAAGCACGACATCCAGCAGCAATGCTCAACAAGGATTCGCGCTGCCATCCTATACATAGTACAACGTATGAAAGCTTAACAAAACACCTTGTGGGTCTAGTTGGTGATGCGAATTTTTATTTTTGAAAGATATCCAGCGCTAAACATTAAACACGAGGATACAGCAAACACCACCCATCCCGTCATTTCTTTCTGTGTGCTTGTGTTTAAAGTTTAGCGATGGATATGTTCCAAAAACGAAAAAATATAAAGTGTGTGAGAGTGGTGATCCCAGTTCCATAAGAAGGAGGGGAGAGTTACGAATTCAGAGAAACGAGTGCGGTATATACGCACGTATCAGTTTCACAATCCTTGCGTTTTAGAAACTAAGTGCTTGGCCGCAGTAGACAGACAAAATGATGGCGCCGAAGCTGCCGCCTGGTACATGGAACAACGTGGTAACTGATTGCCGCTGAAAAAATAAGAATTTTGCAGTGTTTGCGCATGTTGACCTCCAGTACTGCCCGCATGACATTACATATAGGCAAAACGACTGGCCACAATCATATTAAAGGGTTTATCCCAGCGCAAGGCAGTATCGAGATAGAAGGGTACCTCGATAGTATCTCAACGATACTACTGCGCGTCTGTATTTTTGTATCGAGATACATTTGAATTATGTATTTTATCTCAGTAGTGAAATACCTTTACGATGTATCGATTATATCGTGATATTGTAATGGACGCAGGTATCTCGTTACTTTTTTGTTGGAAATGATCACACGTGTTTCTAAACGGAAAAAGGACACTTTTTTGTGCGAACGAAAGCAAAGTCGCGCCACCGGAAGGTGACGCAAGGAGAGTGGCGATGGTTTCCCAACACGCACAGAATGACCCGTGTGTTAACGCGACCGACGCCGCTGATGGCATAATCGCAGAGGCAGTATTGTCAGTCTTGCCGACAAAATTGCTATCGCTCAAGGCTGATGCATCACACATAATTATTTTTGGGAGCCGGCCATTTGGCGAGTTCGCGAGTCTTTTGTTGAAGCCGAATCGACATTGTCAAGCAGACTCACTTAGAAGCTGCTCTTGCCCGAGTGTAGTTAACGGAACAAACATCTATATCAAAGCAGATCTTGTGTGTCAAATGCTTTCTCTCACTTCACTGCGGTTCGTTATTTTTCGGGCGATACCAGTGGCGTAGCCAGAGCTTGGCAAAACGGGCCCGTGCCCCCCCCCCCCCTCCTCGAAATCTTTTTTGCCATGGCATACAAAGACCAAAATGACACTCGACCACATCTGCCTGCCCGGCCCCCACTTCAGATGATTAGGGTGCACCCCCCAAAAAAATTTCTGCCTACGCCCCTCGGCGATACGATTTACGTGCAAGTTTCAATGCGCTTCAGCATTATTCGCGATAATATGCTGCTCTTAATAAATGTTTTTCCGGAGTATCCGCAGCCCCGAAATGAAATGGGTTCCAGTATCAATATCTGCATTCCTGTATCTGTATTCAGTGATACTTTTTTCGTCTTTTCGCAAGTGTACGTACGAAAGATCCCGTTACGTCCAAGAGAAATCTATCTCAGTATCTGTATATTATGCTTTCAGCACATCTATTTCAATATCTGTATTCGCGAATACTTTTCTGGGTATCTCTGCCCAGCCCTGGTTTACCCTGTGCGACCATGCGACCTTCGAGCTAGCAACCAGCAGGCTTCAAAGTGGGAGGAATAGGCAAAAAAAAGCTAGACAGAATGTTAAAGGGAAAACAGAAAGGTTAAACAGAAGTGACCTCCACTCTGCTACTCTGTACCTGGGGAAGAGAAGAGGTGTGTGAAGGAATGAAGGAGAACTGTTTATGACGACCTAAAAAAAAACGCATGGCTTTGGCAGTGCCCAAACACTACAAGCGTTGTTAACATAATGGGCTATGAGCCATTTTATTAGTGAAAAAATAAGCATCTGAGAAGACCACTCCAAGCCATCGACGGAGCAGAATGGTTGATCCATGCCGCAATAGGTTTGACGGGATGCATAGTTCCAGGTTTGGATCCTGGATATGCAGGCGTGGGCTTGCAAACGTATGTGAATTTCGCAGGTCCAGTGTTGACGTTCAAGCACGCGAAGGTCATTTGCTGGGTCAGATCTTGAAAGTGGTCTGGTGACACAGCTGACGCCGTCGAGGGCAGATTCGGCAGCAGCGTCCGGATGATCATTCTCCTGAATGCTGCCGTGACTAGCTAACGAAACCAAGCATAAATGCAAAGATGATTCGAAATTCACAAATACAATGCAGCGCTCTTCATGTCAATACTTATAAAACCACACATAAACGCAAAGACCATTAAAAATTCTCAAGTACAATGCAGCGCTCTCCATGTCGAAAACTTATGTAATTTCGCCAAGTCATTGATTTGAAAAGCCAACCAGTAGGTGAGTGAATTTCCGGCTGTTTTATCTCTATGAAGCGACCAGAATACCGAACCTGGTGTATTATTGCGAAAACAATTATGTTGATTTTCTCGGCGAGATAATGACGTCGCGGTCATGGACCAAATCGATAACATCGCCTTGTGCACCACATGTTCTATGCGCGAGTCAAAGCGCGCGAGCTCTAGACGGACGCGACTGAAGCTGAAGCAGAGATCAGACGAGCCGGCCAACTTCGTCGCACGGAAGGCGCGTGCGATAACATCGCACCACGTGCGACGCCTGCCGTCCATGGCTCCTCAAGCAAAGAGAAAACACCACACCCGTCCTTCGTCGAACGAAGAAGCACAAAGGGACGCCGGTGAGGGGCGGGGGCGGGGGGCTGCTTTGTTACTCGAGCAGCAACTGCGAACTGTGATCATAAAGGCTCGGGTGCTCTTTCGACAGATACTAGTAGGCGGCTGGTATGCCCTTGTACATGCTGCACGATCACCGCTTACGCCACATAGAGACAACAGACAGCATAAAAACTGCTTGGCTCCCTGGAGCGACGGCATTCGCTTACACGAGCGTTTCGCAGATTTACGCGAGATCGGGTTCAGAAGAGTAAGCTGCTAGCCTTACTTCGTATAGCCTCCGAATTTGGTGCTCTCGCATTCGTTGCTTCACCCTGGCGGCGAAACCGCAATTTTTTAGGACTTATTTTTTGCAGGAGTGCATGCCCATATTTGCACGGCGTTAGATGCATTTGCTGACAGTCAGTGCAATGCAATCCGACAATCACGACTATTTATAATTTTTCACTTCATCAGTGAATGTCATGGTTCTTCGACTTAGTTTTGAAATTGGGCTATGTGGTTAGACGAAGGAAAAATAACAGTGGTTTTCAGTGAAGAAAATGGTCAAGTTATGTGAATCGTGTTACATATAAGCATTTGTAAAAGAACGGTAACGAGCGACAGATCTTTTTCACGGGAATAGATTTGGTAAGTCGCACTGTGACCGCGCCACCATGATTAAATAAGACAGAAAATGAAAAAAATTGGGGGACCCTTAAGCTTCGCCATTAAGAGTTGAACGCGATAGCGATATCCTGTCCCTAGTGCGTACTTCAATCACTTAGTACGTACTATGTAATGGGTAGCATGCTTTAAACCGCAAGCAGTTATGAGCGGGAAATGTTTTCGAACTTGCTATGCACCCACTACGTGGTCTCAAGGGAATACGCGCAGTAACTTGTGTGCATTTTGTAATGGGTGGCCGGCTTTGAACCACGATGGTATTATGATATTCACATGTTCTCACGCCCGATGGCAATGTACGCTTGTACCAGGCAATATTACTGCGATATTACATGTTGTATTGTGACGCCTGTATACAGGCCGCGTGTGTTGTAAATCATGACAGTTATTTTCACTGCATTTCCAAGCAGAGGAAGTTATTTTCAATGTAATTCCAAGCAGAAGCGTGGCTATCTGGTAGAGCACCTGCTTGCCACGCAGACAGCCGGCCTGGGTTCGATCTTCACTCGGACCCTGAAATTTTTATTATTTATTTTATTTGCATCTTTCTCGATTTTTAGTCACGGACAAGATGATGATTTTTCTCTCTCAACCAACTACGCCGCCGACGCCGGAATTTCTGCCAAACGAGCTCTTTAACGCTTTCGCGTTAAAAAGCGCGCGCTGGGAGCGTCTGCAAGTTATATCATCAGTTCGCACGTCCCTCCCAATTTCGACAAGTGCCGCTAAGTTGAACTCGCAAAACTACGAGGAGCATACTGTCAAATTCTAGGGCGTATCGTTGACGTAACATCACCGCGTTTTTTCCTTTCTTTTTTTTTTTTTTTTGAGCAAAATTACAGACAAAATAAATTGGAAACCTTGCCTTCGTCTTTAACTCGAATGTGATCCGACTGCCGCAAGTTTTATAAAACTAATAGCATTGATGGAACACTTTATCAAGTCTAAGGAGATTTAGCATTGCCATTTAACGTTGCTGTAGGAGCAGAAGCAAAATAGAGAAATTTTAGAAGGGTTGTGACGAAGCAGCGGATGCACTAAAAGAAGGAAAGAGTGAATAAATGGCTCGCGCACCGAAGGAACCTAAATTATAGTCCTTTTGGTGCTTTGTCACTAGTGCGAGCTGCCGAGCATTCGCGTTGACTACCGCACAGAGCATTCTTTACACATAAAAAAAAAAAAACTAACAGACTCAAAGGCCCGGAACAGCGCTGAAAACGCGGGAGCATACATTCCAATAAGAGATGACAGCGGCACATAAAGCGTAAAGCGACACTCCATTGTAGGGTAGGGGCTCACAAGGATCATATCGTAAAAAAGAACAGCCGAGCTGGCGTTGCCGAGCGGTGTTCTTGACTAATGTAGACGCGCGTTTTTACAGTATACATAGGCGTGATCCTGACTATTGCGCTATTTGCCATCCTGGATATAAACATTCGTGCAAGCATCACCTATGCAGTAGAGTGAGCGACTGAGACGGCTTTCTTTATTTTTCGAGCTACGTCATGTGTGAACTTCGCTTTTTACGTGTTACCGACACCGGCATTGCAAGGGTTGTTTTTTTGCTTTCTTGAAAAGTCAGAGGCTCGGTGACGGTGATGAACAGTGCAAGCGTGTGCTTTCGTATTGTCGAAGTAGTTAAACCGGCAACTTGGCTAAGCGATTTCTTATCGCCTAATTTCCTCGCTAGAGCAGGAAACGATTCATGTGAGGTAAGAAAATAAGGAGGGAAAATCGAGAGTCGACTCTCCGAAGCGATATACGCAAAGGCCATGGCACACCTCCATCGCGCGTGCTAGATTCTTATCCTACCTATAATATGATGTCTGGGGTTTGACGTCTTAAAACGATGAGATATGATTATGAGGGACGTCGTAGTGGATAAATAAATTCTAAGCGCACAAACAGACCAGGACAAAAAAAAAAAAAAACGCATGACACGCAGGCGCTAACTTTCAACACTTTATTGAAGCCAGGGGAAAGGAATGTATAAGGGCAAACGTGATCTTACAGTGTTTACCGCAATGTAGGTTACTGGGTGGAAAAGAAGTGCTTGCCAATGTTTAATAAGTGTACCATTGTAACAAGAAGTAAAAGCAAAGCGCGGGAAATAGTCGAGGCGGGAAAGATAGATAGTTCAGGAGATAAATGTGTGACCAAGCCGTCGATCGCTCTATCTTTCAGAGGATAATGTAACCTGTGACGCCATTGATGATATCTTATTTTATGCCTCCTGCGTCGGCGTCATGTAAGGTCGCGTGAGCCCCTACGTGTTCCTTTCCCCTGGCTTCAATAAAGTTATTAAACTGCTCAGCGCAAAAATTAGACACGGTGCACATAGAAAAGACGAGGACCAGCGCAGACTTCCAACTGATTTTATTACAAGGACGCACAAATATATAGGCTACAGACAAAGATAAGATCACATGCTTATCCAAGAAACACAAAACCAAAAAACTAAAAGGCAAGAAGGAACCCCTAAAAAGCCAAGTGATCACCCTGGAGCCCCACGTGTCTAATTGCACCGTGTGCACCGTGTCTAATTTTTTGCGCTGAGCAGTTTAATAATGGAATACCAACTAGCCCAATCCCACACTTTACTTCAATAAAGTGTTGAAAGCGCCTGTGTGTCATGCGTGCTTTTTTTAAAGACTATAGTCTTTCTTGGGATACCTAAACGGAGAAATTTTGGTCTGTTTCTCTGTTTGTCGGCACGTCGCACGATTCAGCTAGCTGGCCAAAGTTTAAGCCCCTGCCTTGCGACCTCCAATCTTTACCGAAGAGCATGTGTTCATACGGGTGAGCGGGGGGCAATTAAAAAAAATGCGCCCACCTCCCCGAAGGGAATCGTGAGGAAATGCGAATGCATTTCGCGCGCGCTTCACTCCATTTATATATGGTGGTTGTGGTTCGAAGAAGGAAAAAGGCGCCTGATTTCTGCAGCCCGGTCGGGAGCAAGGCCCAGCGCCTTTTTTTTTTTTGCTTTTTCTTGTTTTCTTAATTTTTTTTTTATTTTTTAAAATTTTTTTTCATATATAGCTCCGCCGAGCTCCGCCGCAGTCCGCTTTTAGTTAACGCGCACGCTGCGAATTTTTATTGTTCAACAACGCACAGGAGAAATCTCCCACCGGCACCACCTTGGAGGTCAAGATTCATTGCCATATATACGGGGTGGCCAGTGAACGGTTGTGCAGCGCGAGCAGTCGGTTTTTTCAACCAAGAAACTCGCTAGCAGACGCTGCCTGTATCGGCGTCGCGAGGCGAGAGAGGGAGAGGGGGGGAGCATAGGAGAGGAGAGAGAGGGGGGCGCGCATGCGCAGTGGGAGTGTGGATGCTGCGGGGAGAGATGCCTAGAGAAGAGAGGGGGAGCGTAGGAGAGAAGAGAGGTGGGACACGCATGCGCAGTGGGAGTGTGGACGGCGCGGGCAGGGATGCCTAGAGGAGAGAGGGGGGGAGCGTAGCAGGGGAGAGTGGAGGGGAGGCGCATGCGCAGTGAGGGTGTGGTTGCCGCGGGGAGGGATGCCTAGAGGAGAGAGAAGGAAAGAGGAGGTTTTTCAATTTTATTTTTTTTTGAAAGGGTTTGCGCATGCGCAGTAAGGGTGGTCACGCCGCACACCACCACCACCGGATTAAGCTTCGCCATAAGATGCTTCACATCTAACACCTGCCGGCGCGCACACCTCCTCAACCTATCCTCCTCCTCCTCCTCCGCGGACAACGCCAACGCCGCACAACGCCAACGCCGGATGCCTGACATAGCCCGACTATGAAATGCATTCGCATTTAAAATCAATTATTACGCATATCTGAGGCACATCATCATTACCTTAGTACTATTCACAGTGTTCCTTTAAAACAAAATCTATAGATACGTAATTATAAAGATCCTAGTGTTTATTACGCGGCGCTGAAAATGCGCCGCTGTGTATAAAACAAGTCTCCGCCCAGTGATTTAACTTCGACGCTGTAGTGGTGCCACCTGGCAGCAGCATAGTTCAACACAAGCCGATGTTCCCCGATAGCGCTGCAGATGGCGTCCTCTTCTGTTCTATCAATGCCAGCCAGATGCGGCTGATTCAACGTAGAAAAGCGCTGTCTCAGGCAAGGCAAAACATATATGGCCGCTTGATGAAATACGATCCACTCAACAAGACATGATCAGAGAACGCAGAGAAAAGACCGACGACCAAATTTCAGCGGAGAAGCGCCGGCGTCCGTCTCAAGCGTGCCCGGGAACCGTCCGAAAAACGAGCCCGGCGGCTAGCCCAGGTATTAAATTGTGGTACTCATGCAGTACGGTCGGTACAAGACTATCGTCTTTCGACGACATTTGCAGCGAAGCACGCAGATACGCGGCGAATTTTTTTTTTGTCCTCGTCTGCTGGTGCGCTTACAATTTGTTGATTATGTCATACCAACACGCCCAAACCGCCACGATTGTCGTAGTGGAGGGCTCCAGAACTTTAGACCATGTGGTGTTCTTTAACGTGCACTGACGTCACACAGTACACGGGCCTCTAGCATTTCGCCTCCCCCAAAATGCAACCGCCGCGGCCGGGATCGAACCCACGTCCTTCGGATCAGCCACCAAGAACTGTAACCGCTGCGCCATCGGTTATCCTGCCTATGACGGCCATGGTTGGACAAACATGCATATTCAGTGCTTACTTCAGGCTCACTTAAAGACGTTGGGTTTACTAACGAGAAACGGTTGCGAATCATGTTGTATCCTGGCGCAAAAAGACCAACCGGTGCTGATGGAGAGCCCATCACACTTCGGCAATCGTACACCTAAATTTATTGCGAAAGTTTCTAGAATTCGGTCAAATGCTCGTGAAGGTGGAAAATGTGCACTCAAGTAGGTGGAGAGGAAACACTTTAGTGGGCGAACTGCCGCCCCGGTAAAAGAAGTGACGCACGGAGTAAAACTATATGGCATGGGTCTCAAACCCGCGGCCCGCTGACCCTTCTCTAACAGCCATCCACGTCCCGATGCAACGTTGACAGGCTGCTAGGATGATAGCCATGTCGGAAGTACCTACTTCTGCGAACACCTGTCCTGTTGGCTGTACGTGAACCAGTCCGGTCGAGGATGAACACCCGCGACCGGCCGTGAGGATCGCCTCCGCGCCGGTTAATGTGGGCATTTCTTCTCTCGTAGCAGCTAAGTGTTGCCAGGCATGAAGTCAGTGAGTTTAGAACTTTAGCATTTATTTTTGTGCTTCATAAGGAATGAAGTACCATGATTTTACTACGTGGTGCCCGCATTATTCTCTCGTCTATTTTAATTACTTGCGCTTTTTTCGGGTAAGATACATAGACGTGACCGCTCTCAAGCTTTTGTTTTCGCGAAGCATCCCATGTGGTCAGCATGTGTTCAAACATAACTGTGGAACGAAAACTTAATCTTAGAATTGACTTCTCCAGATTTTAGTCGTTCTGGAGATCGGTATCGAAATGTTTCTCGAATTTCAGACAGTTAAGGCGGAAAGTTTGGCTATTGGTATCGAGAATAAAATGACACAGTACTAGCGAAAGGAGAGACAGGGACGAGAACAAGAAACTCGTGACTACGAAGGACTTGAACTAAACCTTTATTATATACAACATCCAAGCATATACGGACACAAATTGGTGACCGAATGAGCACAAGGGTACCATTGAATTCAGAAATAGATTGCAATGCTTGTGATATCAATTTCTACCAAGATAATGAAAGGCCTTGTCAGAGGATGCCAGCGAGGGACTGGTAACACATGCGTGAGCTTCTTTTTAAATGACGAGAGATTAATAAATTTCCTTCTTCCCCTGCTTTGTGAAGCTGCGCAGCACTGAGGTTTTTCGTAGTGCAAGCTACGTGAGCATCTCCTGCAATAATCCGCAAGGTGTCCATCCCGGGCCAGCGCCTGCACAGCCGCTCGGTACCCCGCAACCTGACGTTTATACACAGGCCAGTTTGGCCCACGTTGCAACGGCTCCAGGAAAGCGGAATCTTGAACCCCACTGTGGTTCTGCACTTTACGTGCCCTGTCTTGGCTCTGCCCGTTAACCGCGGAACGCATGCGTGCGAGCTTATTCGACGCCGTCAAAACGACGGATATGCCGCCCTTTTCCGCAACCTTCTTCAGGCGGTGAGAAAGATGGTGCTCGTAAGGGATAGGCACTGTACGTACCAGTAGCTCAGTTTAAGTTTGTTCATACCGGCGAAAACACATGAATAAGGTGTGTCATTAGGGGCTGTTGTAACAGAAAAAGGCTCGTGGCAAAAGATTATATCAAGGTTCCTTCAGAGGCAGGTGTCCCTTATCAAAGTGGACAATCCGTATTTGATACGGAACTCGGGGGGACGTCATTGCTTTTTATCCGCGCAGCCTGGGCTGGGAACGCAACTGTTGGTTTTTGCGTAGACGTAGTAGATCTATTTTATTCGATTCCAAAAAGTGATTTGTTTTGCGCTGTCACAGACATCATTGATAGATTATATGTGATTAGCGTTACAAACAGCGTAGCCGATATGAGTATTCCATGTTAGGTTGTTACTGATATGAACTCCGAGATACTTGTATAAAGATACATTCTCTAATTGTGAGTTATTTAGGTTATAAACTGGTAAACTAGTGATTTTTCTAGACACACGCATGAATTTACAATTTTTACTGTTCAGTTCTATAAGCCATGTATTACACCCTTTAAGGGCAGCATTAAGGTCAGACTGAAGAAGGGCGACGTCGTTAGGTCCAGATATTTCACGAAAAATTATCTAATCATCGGCAAACAAATGAACATATCAAGAGACAGAAGATGGCAAATCGTTAATATAGATTAGAAAAAGAAGAGGACCAAGGACGGATGCCTGTGGTACTCCGGAATTTACTGCACATTCTTCGGAATTAGTTCCATTAGTTGAGACAAATGGAGAGCGGTTAGTAAGGAAACTTTCAATCCATGTTACAAGGCAGGGATCAAGTTTAAGTTGACGTAATTTAAAAATGAGCAGTTTGTGGCACACCTTGTGAAAAGTTTTAGAAAAATTTAGGAAAATTCAGTCGACCAAAGATCTGCTGTGAAGAAAGGAGTTTAGTTGATGTGTGAATAGCGTTAATTGTGTCTCGCAGGAGTATGATTTGCGAAATCCATGCTGCGATTGTGTGAAAAATGAGCGTGACTCTAAAAAAGTTTGCTAGATGAGAAGCCACAATGTGTTCTAATATTTTACAGGGTATACTGGTGAGCGAAATCGGTCTATAGTTAAAAACTAGAATGCTTGTTACCTGATTTATGGATTAGAATTACCTTCCCGACTTTCCCTCAGATGGGAGAACACCGTCGTAGAAAAATTCTTGAAAAATGTTGGTTCGAATTATGGATGAATAGCAGACAGTGCTTTGGGTATACCTAGTGTACGTTCGTCAATCTGTCTCATTTAGCTGACAATTGATGCCCTCATCGTCGTCGGGGCACATCGGTACGCGTAGCTTCGACATTCTAGAGTCGAAGCTATGCGCACCGATGACGTCTTCCGTCATGTCTTAAAAACTTGTCCAAACAGTGACCTTGGAACAACAGAGCGATTGCTTAGCAACAGTTCTGTTCAACAGCTGCAAAGTATTGGGAAGCACACGAACTCTGAAATCACTGGCGTTTGTACAATAATTTCAGAGGCCAGACAACAGTATACTGTACTACAGCACGACGGTGCTGTGAGCAGTCCATGACAATTCTTCATCGAATGATGGCGGCGTGTCTGCATGCCACGCCTTGTTGATATTCAGCGTACATCGCTCTGCGAATTTGTGCATTCTTCGCTGCATCCACAGACTCAACATAAAAGCTGTTAGGTATTCTAACTGTAAATTATAAGCGTTTGAAAACGCCGCCTCAAGCTGTACAAGAACAACGGGGCGGGGGGGTGGCTACATTCGTGATAAGTAGCACGCAATACGTAGATCTAGATCAGGGTCCCAAGTACTGAGTCGCAGGCTGGTAAACGTGGGTACGTTTCGAACGTCAAATGTCAGGTGATGTGCTAGCATGCGTTGCTCTTCTGCTGTATCGTATCTAGAAATAGGAATAGCGACTGAGCTGATGCAGGCTTAAGAAGACCGGACAACTGCATCCACTTGATCATTTTCCTAAATACCGCAGTGGGTAGGAAACAATTGGAAGATTTTTGTGCGTCTTAGTCCTGTTGCTTGCAGGTACGCATGCTTTATCTCTGCAAGAAGCTGCTCGAACGAGCTGAAGTAGTGTAGACATTAAACTTCGGAGGGCTGATCTGCAAGAACAGTGTATATACCATAGATTAGATCTTTCATCTTTGGAGATTTTAAGACATGCAGAGGAGTCTGCGTGTTCAGCAGCTCTGTTGACGCTGCCTATAATCTTTTGAGCTGTATAGCGAGAGTTAGAATAACAATCGTGGCAGTTGAGGTTCGAATTATAATTCAGCCATCGGCGCAGACATGAACGCAACCATCTGCGTCTCGTGTATATAAGCTAGTGCGGCCTGTCTCAAGGCAACTAATGGTATTAACGCTTTGGTCATAATTCTTGGTGTGATGAGACACACTTCCAGTCGATGCCGCGGCAGCAAAAAAGCCAAGGTAGTCTTGGTGCTACCGAATAGTTTAAGGGCAGTGGAATGCGAATGACGGCAATGTGACTGAAAGTTGTGTGGGGCCTTTCTGCAGGCAAAGATCCAATATGGTGCGGAAGTATCTGGCGAACGTGTCGAATGTGCAGGGGGGTCAAAAGTTCCCAGGCCTCGCTGCCGTAGGAATACATGGGATAGTGGCCTGGGAACTTTTGACCAGCCCTGTACGTCCTCAGAGTATCAGTGGCTAATCAAGCTTATAAGGGTGCTGCTGTGTTGCTGCCCAGCAGCACAACTTTCGTATGAAAACTTCTGGTACAGCGTCGCTATTTCCTGGGTTGTACGTAACGCTTCTCAAGTCGTAATCGATTACTTGTGGTCAATTACGCTTTCTTGTAATTTTCTAATATAATTGATAAGTTTTTCGAAAGTGTACCGTTCCGGGTGATACCATGACAATTTCTTGTAGGTGGCTGCCAGTGATCAATCACTTTTTCCTTCCAAAATCAAGTTGTCACCAGCCTTCTACGGCAGTTCTCATCCCGAAAAATATGCGAACGGTCTGTATACGCACCTCCCGTCCAGTCAGACAGGTGGCCCCTAGAGAGTCTATATTAAGGCGAAAGCCTCCTTTACTGTTTCATGCTAACGTCCATCCGTCCGTCCGTCCGTCCGGCGTCCGTCCCGGCGTCCATCCGGCGATCCATCCGGCGTCCGTCGTGTCCGTGGCTCCCGTCCGTCCGTCCGTGTCTGTCCGTCTGTCCGTTCATCCGTCCGTGTCTGTCCGCCCGTCCGTCCGCCTGGCCGCCCGTCCGTCCGTTCGTCCGTCTGTCCGTCCGTGTCCATCCGTCCCTCCGTCCGTGTGTCCGTCCGTCCATCCACCCGTGTCCGTCCGTTCATCCACCCGTGTCCGTCCGTCCGTCCGACAAAACAAAAAGACATGTCATAGTCAGTCGAATGGCCACAAGTTTTCGCCGAACACACTTTGGAATGTACAAAGTGTCCTCTTCAATTTTTTTTTAGGGGCGAAGCACCTTAGGGTCTCGGTTTGTCTGCGTGCTCTGTCGTCTGCTGCTGGCTGCTGCTTGCTGCTGCTGCTGTCATGACGGTCGATTTTGCCTCAGCGCTCACCGAGTGGCGAGAGAGAGCGTACGGTGCGCGTTGACTATGGAAACACAATTTGTGCGACGAACGCGGAACTGTCAGCTCGCAAGGAACGAGAGCGTGCCCTCATCTGCGAGATACAACGCCGACGCAGGCAGCTCTGATAGCGAGTTTGTTCATTGCAAAAACCGACTGCTCGCGCTGCACAACCGTTCACGAGCCTCCTCGTATATAAAAGCGCTGGATCTTGAGCTGCAATGTAGTGCTGGTGGGAGATTTCTCTTGAGCGTAGTTGAACAATATCTCGCATTTCCGCGAAGTGAATCATGACGAGTGGGCGAAGCACTGGGGATCGTTCTTACCCTAAATCCCTCGTGACATAGCCCACTCGCGCATGTAAATGAGTGACAACGCGTGTGTACATTATATACAATGTTTTTGCCGTTGAGCCGCCGCTTCCCGCGTCCTCAACGCCGGGGTAGCAGCTTGTTGTCGGCGTTGCCATTTTTCTTTTCGCGGGGGAGAGCACGTTCACGATCGTTTTCATCCATGGCAGAAAGAGAATGTTTGGTCTGGAACGCGCTTATTCTTCATCGTCATCAGCGTCATCGTCATCGTCATGGCGCATAATGGTTACCTTGCATGTGTTGTGCCCTGATGGCAGCGTCATCGTCATCTGGCTACGGCGGATAATGGTGCGAAGGGGCACAGGCCTCATTCATAAGATGCTTCGCATCTAATAAATATTCGCAGTATGCCCGTTAACTAAAAGCGGACTGTGGGTCTGTGTGCCGGTCTCTGTGTCTAATTGGCTCCGATTAGACCCGTGCACAGTGCATGCTTCGCCCCTCTCCAGGTTTCACACGTTAGTGGAGCTGAAACACCCTTCCTTACATACCCCTTCGCTACAATTTTTTAGATGCGAAGCATCTTATGCTCTGGTGTATGTCCGTCCCTCCCGCATCTCGCGTCCCGCGTCCCGCGTCCCGCGTCCGGCCACTTTCATGAAGTAGGGAAGCACCCATTATGCGAACCAGAACACTGTAGTAATATGAAGGCCGTCAACCACTACCAAAGTCATCAGTCATGGCCGAGAGCACAGAGATGCTGCTTAGCATTGGCTAGGCAGGTGGTGTCTGTCGCCCAGGTTGACCCCATTCCTTGAACTTGCTTGCATGTGTTTGGAGGGGGCTTAGTCCGTCCCTCCTTCCCGCGTCCCACACCACCACAGCGCATGCGCGTCCCCTCCCCCCTATCCTCTCCTACGCTCACCCCCTTTCTCTACTCTAGGAATCATCTACACTACGAAGCGGCGCCCGCGTCCCACATCCCCACAGCGCATGCGCGTCCTCTCCCCCCTCTCTCCTCTAGGAATCATCTACTCTACGGAGCGGCTCCGGCGTCCCACAGCGCATGCGCGTGCTCTCCCCCCTCTCTCCTCTAGGAATCCTCTACTCTACGGAGCGGCTCCCGCGTCCCACACCCCCACAGCGCATGCACGTCCCCTCCCCCCTCTCTCTCCTCTCCTACGGCCCCCCCCGTCCGCTCCTCTAGGAATCCTCTACGGAGCGGCGCGCACGACAGGTGGTGTGACAGGTGCATACTCAACTGGGGGCGCCACGGTAGTTTCGCGGTATGAAAATGACGGAGCGCGCGCCTCATTCTCTCTCCTGTGCAGCGCCGCGATGAGCGCCCGGACCGCTGCCGTGAAACGAAAGCGGCGACGTTCCTCCCACTCAAGCTAATTATCTCCCCGCTGCTTCGCCTCCACACATGGTTCCCTTTAGCGGGAGATGGATAATTTTTATTTTACCTTTTCCTTGGCCTTGCCTGCCACGCCTTACCCGAGCGCTAGCAACAGCAAAGCGCGACGCTTCGCAGAGGACATGGACATTAACATCGAAAGACTGCGCAACTATACGAGCTGGCGCGCAAGGTGCTCCTATGTTTAAAACCACCCTTACCTCCAGCCAGGCCCGTAGCCGGGGGGCTTCTTCGCCCCCCCCTCCCCGAAATTCGGATGGAAGGCGGTGTTTTGCCGAGGAAAAATAATAAAAACGGGTGTTTTTCAAGGCTTTCAACAAATGCCCCCCCCCCCCCCCCGAAAAAAAAAATTCCTGGCTACGGGCCTGCCTCCAGCGCACGCATTCAGAGAGTGTTTAGTGTAGCAGCTGATCTGTTAACAAAATGGAAGAATCAGTGACATCTTTGAAAAAAAAAAGCTTTTTGAATGTTAGCGAGGAATAACAGTATATCACAGAAGCCGCGTACGAATGAACGAAGAGAATTTTAAGGGCTGGTTTTTTTTAGTTTGACAACGTTAATAAACACCAGCAGATAATTAAGTCAAGGAAGGTATAGTGAACGTTAATTGTACTGTTTTAAGTGTATTGTAATAATTGCGATATAAATCCGAAGAAAGTAAAGTGGATGAAAAAGACAACTTGCCCACGGCGGGGACCAAACATGCAATCTTCGTATAACGCGCCCGATGCTCTACCAATTGAGCTACGGCGGCGGTCGTCCCCTTGTCCCCTTTATGGGGTATTTATGCGCATGCGAACCCTGAGAGTGTTAATCAGCGCCGCTCGCAGCCATGACGGCGAGTGTGAACTAGAGCTGTGCGCCGCCGCGCCGCGCCGCCGCCGCTGCCTGTTTTTTTGCTCACGCCGATCGCGCCGCCGCCGAAGTTCCCAGAGTGACCACGCCGCCGCCGCCGCCGCGCAATAATTGCGGCGCGCCGCCGGTAGTCTTTCATTTTAACCAGAATGGGAAATCGGGGCATAAAATACATCACTTCACTGGGGGGAGCTTTTTCTCGATGTGTCGGTGTAATGAATTCTCCATTTCAGCCGTAGCTGATTGGAGGGAGCTCGGCCAGCAACGCCCCTCTCTCTCCGATTCTTCCTCTTGAACGTCATTATGACGTCATGAAGTTTTCACAACTCTTCACTCAAAGTAAGGAACGGAATGCGCCTTAACCATAGAGTGGAAAAAAAAAACAGTCGAGAGCACGCCTAGCATCTGTAAGTCAACCTCCTCTGAAGCCACTACCACTTCGGGCTCGTGTCACTATTCCCATCATGCTCTTGTTTGTTTTTACTTTTTTTGGTGAGCTCATGTAAAATAAAAGTTCACGAGCGCGGACACCTCGCGTCCACAAACCAACCTCCTCGGACGCCACTTCCCCCTCGTGCTGCAAGCTCTTATCAGAGTTTCCAGCATGCTTCTGTTTCATGTTTTATGTGTCCCCCCTAGTGGATTGTCCATTCCAGCCGCAGCTGATTGGCTGTAGTTCGGTGACCACTGCGCTCCCTGTTTCCGGATCTTCTTCCGCAACTTCATTTTGATGTCACGAAGCTTTCACCACTCTCGCACTAATGAGAGGGGCGGAATGCGCTTCAGCGCAACGAACCCAGCGCCCAGACATCCGCTTTTGGGCGTACATCCCGGAGGCTCTGCAATAATTCTGATTACGTAAGCTATCGTATTAGGTTTAATGCGGCCGCCCGGCTAACGCACCTGTGAAGGTCGGTACGCATTCCCTGCATGGTTCTCAAACATCTGGGACACATTCATATGCAAGTCCAGACTTCACGAGTTCCTGTAAATTTCATCCACTTTCTTGTTACACTGGTAATGTGCTGGCGGGTTCCGTTCGGTGCAAAATTAGGGTGCAGTATTTCGAATGGTGTGTCAGAATACCGTGGAATCACCACTTTGTTCCGACTTGGCTGAAAATGTGTTTGCAATGTTGACAGTTGTGGCATGTCTTTATGTATTTAGCCACGTCTTCATTCATGCCCTTCCAAGTAAATCTTTGGGTTAATTTTCTGTACGTTCTTTTAAAACCATCGTTACATCCAGATTCAGGGCTGTCATGGTATAGTCGAAGTATTGTAGGTACTTCAGTTTCGGGTACCAGTACCTTGCCGTCTTGTATATTGAGGTCTTCAGAGCCTTCCCACAACTTGATTAGGTTCACTTCTTCAGAATTATTATTCCGGTGTACATGGAGTACGTCTAGACAGAGCGTAGGCGTCCTGGTGCTTTTGTCCAGGGCAATGGGTCACTTCAAATGTATACTGCTGAATCTCACTGACCCATCTGGCGAGCGGGCCTTTTGGCTGTGTCAGTTGCAGTATACGTCAAGGCTTGGTTATCTGTGTACTGTTTAAAGTTTCTTCCTTCAAGATAGCCCCTGAAATACTTGAGCGCCATAACAACGGCCAAGGCTTCTATTTTGGGTAGAATAATTCACTTGAACCTTTCTAAAGATGTAGGAGACATAGCCAATGACTTACAGCAATTCTGCGACAGGCTTATTGTTGTCTCTTTGATAAAGGACGGCTCCAGTTCCATAATGAGAGGCATCTGTGCAGAACTCAACGGCATGTTAAAATCCAGCAGCGTAAGTGCAGGATCTGACGAAATTATTAAATGCGAATGGATTTCTTAGTCGGGCTATGTCAGGCATCCGTTGTCCGGCGTTGTCCGACGTTGTCTGGCGTTGTGTCCGCGCCGGCAGGTGTTGTCTCTCCGCTCTCACTCCCTCTCCCATAGCAGTTAGCCTGAAAACACTGTCATTTGAAAAAAAAAGCTTCTTTTCTCATTTCTAAAGGATGTGGGGTGCGAGGATTCCAACAACAAGCGGCTACCGATCTCCCAAATGACTCAAATCCGGGCACCCTATCTGAAATATGTAATTTTTGTTTCACGGTTTTGTTCCAAAACAAGGTGAACGCATGGGATGTCTCACGCAGTCAATGCCTCAAACCAGTCAGGCCTGTGTAGCTCACGAACATAATTAATAAGAAAATAAAAAAAATGAGGTGAAGAAACTCATGCGCGGGCCGCGGGCCGCAACCGAGAGCCTCGCGGGCCGCATGCGGCCCGCGGGCCGCGTGTTTGAGACCCCTGCCATAGGTTCACTGGGTTCATTTGAAGAGCTTGCAGAAAACTTTCTTTCCATGTCTCCCACGAATCTGCAATGTGGTTTGGGACGCGTAGGTCATACCATATCTTAGCGTTCTCAGATAGGTATGATCGCATGTTCATTATACGATATCTGTCATTTACCCAGCTGTTCTGTTTGCAGGCATACTGATAAAATTCCAGCCACACAGTCGCACCGGCAGTACTACCATCGAAGACGTCCGGCTTCACTATACATATATTAACGGGTGCATTAACTGTTATGGTTTTCAATATTCCTTGCTGTTGTACCACTGTTGACGTGGTGCATTAACTGTTATGGTTTTCAATATTTCTTGCTGTCGCTCCACATATTGGCTCTGTATGTGAGTGAGCTGGTCTAATGCTTTTACTATGGCTCTTATTGACGGCCATTCCCTCGCATCTGGATCTCTTTCAGTGTTTCTCTTAATACCTAGGCATTTCCATGATTCAAACTCTTCCACTTTCATGTCGATGACAGTACCTGTTTCGGTGACGTCGCTGATCAGTGCTTGTGCTTTGCTGGTATCCATGATGTCAGGCGTGGTCAGCTGCTCCGGTGCCTCAACAAAGTAAACACCGTCAAGCCTATAGCCCGTGATGATAGGGCGGCCGTCCCATCTAGCGAGGCAGAATTGTCCACATCAGGTTACTGTCGACGACTGCGCCAAACATAACGTGCCAACATAGGAAATTAGCGTTTACTGTTTAATCTACACAGTTTACAGCCATTGCAGACTTCTTCATCTTGATCTTATTCTTTCCTTCCTCGGTTCTTTAGCCGGGATCCCTACAAAAGAGTTAGCTGCTAGCCTTATAGGTCGTTATAACATTAGGACATGTTGCTATCGCATTCACTGCCTCTCCCTTTCGGGGAAATTGATTTTCTCTTTTTTCAAATTCAGGGGACAAACTTCTATCCCCACCAACTCTTGAATCTGGAATCTCCCCCCCCCCCCCCCCCCCCCGCGCCGCGCCGCCGCCGATCCGATGAACCCCGCGCCGTTGACGCGCCGCCGCCGGAGGTGGAAACACCGGCGCGCCGCCGCCGGCGATTTTGGGTCCGGCGCACAGGTCTAGTGTGAACACTTTCTTTTGCCAGCTGACGTTACGTCGCATGTGACCTTTTTAACTACGTGCAGTCATTCCTCTCAGCCTTCATGCAAGCCTCCAGCATTCTCTCTCCCATGCGAGCCACAGTAGTTCGTTGTAGTTTAAGTAAACTTCTGTTAGTGTGTTACAGCAATAAACTTCTGAATGAAAGTAAAAGAAAAGTAGTCGATTGCACTTCTGTAATTGCTGTGTCACTTTTGTGGGGCTGTAATTGACCAGTTCGATCAATTACATTTTGAATGAAGTGATTGTAATTATGAACTGTTACTTTTTGGAACGTGTACAAGTCTGGTTATATCTGATACAGGATGTTTACAGTGCCGTCGGTGATTAGCCACCCATCCATGCAACACTTAGGTACCTATCAAATCCCTGCGACCGTGTAATGCGTGTTTTATTAATTTCATCGCTTGAAATTTATTAAGGTGAAGAGGAACTAACATTTCTTTCCAGCGGTTCTGCATTGAGACACACTGTCTGCTTTTCACCTTTAATTTGTATCTGTTTGTAGCCTTCTCGCCAACCGTAAGTGTTTTTGTACCGCCTACACAGCGTGAAGTTTTCCAGCCCACGCTGAACCGGCTCCAGCTATACTAAAGCCTTTCTTTACTGAATTGTTGGAAGAAATACCATGCTGGCATGATGCTGATGACGCGTCAGTGAATACTATTTTCCTGATCGCATTTTTATTGGCCGTAAAAGAACGTAACTTATGTTAGTCGCTTTAAAATGCATGTATTTGAGAAGGCTGGTCTCGAAATTCAATGGAAAAAGTGGTGCCACAAAAATTCAATGGAAAATGCCGCTAAACGCATCACTAGGCAACTATAATAAGCCCAAGCATTCTGACGTAAAAGTCAATGCCACGCAGTTCGTTGCCACGCGTAAAATGACAGTTTGTTTTTTAGTACAGCGTAAAAGCAGCCATGGTAACCTGAATACACATAGTCAACTCGTATGTTTGTGCAGTTTGTCCTTTCGTACAGCCTCAAAGCGGCCGCAGTTACCTGAATGAACATAAGCAAATTCGCTGTATATTTAGCAATGCAGGGAACGTTGAATACAGTGGGTGCCTGGTTTTTTATTCATCGGGCCGAAACTGTTTCGTCAGAAGAACTAGTTGACACGTTCTCGGAAATCAGCGCAAAAAGATATCACGTAAGCATTCTACTTGGCACTTTTGCACAAATCACCGCTAACAGCCCTTTGGTCGTTTGTCCTGCTTTGAGAGAGTTTGATGTGAAACGAAAGAGGAGAGAGAGGACAGCATTTCGGGCGCGTAATTCAATGTCGCGAGCGTTTATCGATCCACGCTCCCTATATAATATAAGCGAGTGCCATGCTTCGGCATCGCCCGGAGCAGTGTTCCATGAAAAGACAAACTGCTCCAATCAGATGGGTACCGTTGAGTGAAGGTTATTGCACCTTCTCTATTCTAAAGAACTACGTATGATCAATACCCTGGGCTAACATTTAAACATCTAGAAATATAGAAAGCTCATGCAAAGTGAGCCGGTACTACCGAGAGTGAAGACGTACGCTCCGCTTCCATTTTTCTTTTTCTCGTGCAAATATGTCTGTCTTTCTATAAGAACTTTAATTTCTAGGTCGCTGCGCTCCTGTCATCTAATGTAATAGCTGATGCACAAGACAGTCCTCATGAAACAAGTCGGCCTAATTATTTTGTGTGGACTCATTTCTAACAAATATGTGCTACTAAATCCCTCAACGAGGCGGAAGGGTTATGAAAGAACCTTTCACAGCCTCATTTGTAGAAGATTTGCAGATGGGGCCACTGGCCAGCTGCTTCGTCAACGCGTATACGAAGCAGTAAAAAACAAAACAAAAAAAATTGGCCGCGTATCTGCGTGCTTCGCTGCAAATGTCGTCGAAAGACGATAGTCTTGTGCCGGCCGTACTACTATGTTTTGCCTTGCTTCAGATAGCGCCTACTCTACGTTGAATTGACTGCATCTGGCTGGCATTGATAAAACACTAGGGTCTTTAGAATTGCATACCTATGTATTTTCGAATAAAAGAACACACGACCTGACAGTAACATATTAATGTTGCGCCTCAGGTATGCGTAGTATTTGCTTTTTGATCGAATATGTTCACAAGTATGAATGCGAACACCAGTTCAAGATGGCTGGGCGTTCAGAAAGTGGTTAAACTTTGGCCGAGTAGCTGAATCGGGTTACGGACAGACAGACAGACGGACAGCCAGACCAAAATTTTTGCGTTCAAGTATCCCAAGAAAGACTATCGTCTTTAATAAACTCACGAGGTCCCTTCGCCTAGCCTGAAGGTGAAAACTATCATCTTCTTCTTAGTGGCATGTACTGGTCCCCCCCCCCGCACCCGAAAGCTTTCGGCACCTAGCGGGATTCTGCACTACCTCCGGTTTCAGAGGCACTGCATGCTTTCTGCAGCTCATGGGCTTCTGTGATCGGCCCAACTCTGACCAAGCGACGACTACGTGTGATGATGTCATCATGTGACATCACATCATGTGACGTCACAGTGGCATCGTCACATGATGATAATTTATTCCATCACTCATGTTGACGTTGATGGTCATTTTTAGTGTTTGATAAAGCACCTATGGCTCCCCCCTTGAAAGTTCTTACACTGTATATTTTGTCCAGTACTATATACGCCTCGAAACGAATGAATTGTTTATTAACATAAATGTTGCTGTGCAGTCGTTGTTTGGAACTACTGCTAAACGAGGTTTTTGCGCAGAGCCCTAAATAAACAAGTTATGTAATATAGTAAAACATTGCCGTGGGAAGGGAGTTTCCGCCTCTTCCATGATTGTGTGTCGGAGTTTCCGGCACATTGTCACGGCGCTGCGAAGTGCTAGCAGCAATGTTTGGGTTGAAGGTCTTATGTTGTTGTCCCTGTGCTTAATGCAGGTGTAACCGCCAGAGCGGATGAGCCCACCGAAGACAGAAAAATGACACGCGCATGACTCGCACTTGACTCGATGCGAGCCACGCGTTGCCGTCTTCGCAATAACTTCTCAATATTCAGGGGACAAAACGGAGGAAGCGCTTCTCCCACCGGGGCTGCTAAACGAGCTGCCCGAGCAGAGGTTCAGTGCTACCGATGCCAGGCTCCAGAGAGTAGCGCCGCCGAAACAGCTCCTTAGCATCGGTCTTGCTATGGTGCTCGCAAAGAACATATGAGAACCGCCGGCGTGCTATCTATCTACATGCGTGCGTGTCTGCCTGAAACATCCATCATAATCTTTGAAACGTCAGATGGAGTTGGTGGACTATGTACCGCTATGTTGAGCAGCGGCTTGCTCGTAGTAACTCTGTACTTCTCGCCTACCGCGCTCGAAAAAGACATCGTGCACTTCTTGCGCCTCGCGTTAACCTCCCATCAATCCGCTCCCTCGTCGGGGACGCTAATGCTGGCGCAAAGAGGAAATTCTTATCTTCTATGCGAGGGAACGTCACGTTCCTCTCATGCGCTGTTCCTCCCGCTGCTTGGCGAGCTCGCGAAACATTGGCATAGACCTCTTCATTGAGAAGAAGGCATCGGTGCAGCAAGTCGAGCATGCGTCAGTCCATTCCTCCGACAAGTACTATTCCTTCATACTTAGGCATTGACCGGGGCGCGAACAACGAAGGGGAACGAGACGCAGTCACTAGACGCTATGGATAAATTTAGAACACCAAAGAGCCCTGAGAAGGATTTACCCTCCTTCCGCCACAAAGACATCAGTAAAGAGCAGTAGGTTTCCTGGAGACAGCTGCCGACTAATACATATGCAAATCTGAGTCTACGCAACAAAATCTATCCGGCAACACATGACAACAAGTGCCCGCTAGGCGGGGAACACCGAACGCTTTATCCCGTTACATGGGCCTGCAAACACTCAAAGGTGGTGCCAATAAACGACACACCGAACACCTGCAGCAGTGGGAGAATGCACTGTCCTGCTCGAAGCCTGACGACCTAACCACACTTACGCGCTAAAACTCCTCAGCGCGTGGCATACCCTCTCCTCTACAGGAACGTGACGCGATGCCGAGTTTACCCGCCACGCGCTGACGCTATGTAACGCATGCATGTTGTTTATGGGGTGAATAACAGCTGAAGATGATCCACAGAGCTCGCAAGATTGCAAAGCCCACAGGGCCCATGAAATGAGGGCTCGACCTTCGCCCGGATAATTCCTTTGCCAGAATAAGTTTTTTCACTTATTCATTCTTCCTTCATGACTATGACTTCGAAAGGGGTGTGTCTTAGTCCCATGGGTTTGTATGGAAAATAATGAAAGATCTAAAACAGTACATGCGTTCAAGCGTGTCTTTAAGTTACTTGTCTCAGTGTATTGCTATCTCAAAGCGTCGGAACTACGGCGCTCAAACTTCACGTCACACAGTATTGTTGCCATCAGTGCGTTTCTTCTTGCCTCTGTTTAGCGGTTTCTCGAAAGGTTTGCTTTAGGTAGACTTGAATACGTTTGTCCTGCCGAATAGGTCATTACATTGCTGTTTTAAGCTATATGATCATTTAGAGATTTATCATCGCCGTCAATTGCATCACCATTTCCTCCGCCATCACTATCATTAGCCTAAGCGTACTTGATCTTCACTGCTTTTTTTTTTTTTTAAATTCTATGCAAGTAATATCTAGTACTTAGTAAACGTGGAGCTGTAAGGACACAGAGAAATTGGAACCGTTTTCTTTTTTGTTGCACAGTTACAATGATACATTGTCTAATGCGCTACGAGCCATTAAAAGTGCTCAAAAATGAAAGTGCGTTAACTATGTGTAAAAGTAATAAAAAAATACTGCAGCTTGAACACAATTTTGATTGAAGTAACTAAAGCCCCAGATTTATATGCCTTGGGGGCACAGGGTAAGCCCTATACCTCCCATGTATTGTAAGGCTTCTTTAGGACCCATTTTCTCAGCAACTACTACATGTAAAGAGTTCGAGTTTCTTTCATTTAATTTGTCGGCGTCTCTTCTTGCATTTCAACAAGAATCGCTATTGTGTTTGCAGTCTTGACATTTTTGCAATTTTTTTAGCAAGGCAGGTAGATTTTGTCATTATATTTTCTCTTGTTCGGTCGCGACCCTGCGCTACCTTTCGACACGCTCCTGCCGACTGGACTAAGTTACACGTCGGAGTACGCTCGGGAAGCAATCACGAAGGCCCAAGAGGCACGCCAAGTTGCTCGACGACGACTGGCGGACTCGAAGGACAATCAGAGGCGCGTATATGACGCTCGCCATCGTGACGTCCACTACACAACCGGAAATCTAGTCCTGCTTTGGTCCCCCCTCGCGCCGCGTTGGACTCTCGGAGAAGTTACTCCCACGCTATTCAGGCCCATACCACATCTTACGCCAAGTGACCGACGTCATCTACGAAATCACCCCTATTGATCCCACCGTCGTCCACCCTCGTACTGACATAGTGCTTGTTACGCGGCTCAAGCCATATCACTCGACTACCTCCTGATTAGCACCGGTTCGGTGTTCCAGCCGCCGGGAAATAATGCAACGGGCTGAAGAGGACGACGAAGAGGAATGGAAAGAAGACGACGTGGACAGATCCTGCGAGCTGGGCGCCATCTTGTCAGCCACTGAATTTATTCTGTGTGTAGAAGTGTAAAAATGTTCTCCCCGTAACAATATTTCCGAATAAAATTGCCAAAAAATCTAAACTATTTCGCATACGTACACCATTATAGTTCGGTAGCTTGGTGTTGATGTTTGGTTTATTGTGGTTAAAAAGTCAGCCTTCTGGTTTATAAAGTTGTTTTGATAATGGGGAAAATGTAACAAAAAATTTCATTTCCAGATATTGTGAGTTAAAGAGGAAAAAGATGCGCTGGACATTTTAATTATTAGCACCATACCATATAGGCATCACACAAATCAGGTTCTTGCTTTTTTTCTTGTTTTGTTGCTTTCCTGGCTTGTTCTATCTTCTGTGTCTCCATTGGCCAAATACTGTCAATGGCAGTCGATCTGCCCGACCGTATCGAAG
>JALIZH010010462.1:0-42307 GCA_030522465.1 Rhipicephalus appendiculatus | reverse complement strand
AGGAGTTTACAAGCAATTCGATTTCTCATGATTGGGAAGTTCCTGGTGCTGAAACGCGAATAAATCATTCAAGGTTCCTGCGTGAGCCTGTGCGAAGCGCGTCACGCGGTGATGTATCGTTGCACCCAACAGAAGGTTGTCGTGTTGTATTCTTTCGTAGCTTTCTTCATTCTTTTCGCCTGTTTGTATCCTTCTTACCATCATGGTTGTTGTTGTTTTGTTTTTCTCGTTGTCGTAGTACCTTAATGCTTCGCTTTCCGAAAGAGCCCGATCCACTCTCACTTCACAGAAAGTGGTTGAAAAAGATAAATGTATTTGAAAAATGTGTTCTCCCCGTCGTCGTTGTTAGTAATGATGCTACGTGCATAGAAATGGTCTTGCTACGTTGCTCAGCTCTCAGTTCTACGGCTAGTAGCTCAACAGGTCTCACACCGTGCCAACAACATCTTACTTACTGGCTGATCTCCGGTAATTTTTAACGATAGCAACTTAGTAACGGTCTATCGTTAAGTGTGTAGCCTTGTTTATTACCTGCGTGTTGGTAATTTAGTCACGATAACAATCGAAAGGATCTGGTGAGGCCGATGGGTATTCGGATGCGGAGCTCCGGAGTATGTATGGTGGCTTCTTACAAATGACGTGTCACGTTCGAGCAACCTTAACTTTCACGATAGTGGCAGCTTAGCGGGGGTCATTAGTTCACATTCGGTGTGTGCAATGCCCATTTCATCGTCCAGATTTCTGACGAGCTGTGAGAACGGCTCGCTCGCTAATAGTCAGCTGTGGTAAAGCATACCATATCTGGACGAAAAAACATGAATGCATGCCGCGACTTAGGTGTACTCTGAGAAAATATGAGGTACGTCCTCCAGAGATACAAGGACAATGGCACACCTCGTAGATACTCGGTATTGAGCTTGATCTGAATTCACCACTTGTCGGGCGGCTGCTCAGATGATGGACTGGTTCCAGCATCCTTGCTGCACTAATTGGCAGACAGGTAAACGGTAAAGCCACAGTCTAAGCATGATCACATCAATATGTTGTTCAGGTTGAGTGGCTTTTTGTCAATTCTCCAGTTTGCGTGCCAGGTTATTTTAAATGCGTGTATTATTTTCAGACACGTCTGCTCGAAGTGCATTATTTAATACTCTGAAACGAAAGGACAGCCATGAAATGTAACAAATAAGCAAAATGAGGAGGCGTTGTTTTTTTAAATGAATTGAATGGACTATGGCTAATTTACTTCTCTGCAAGAACTGAATTTTTTGTTCCGAAATGTTCACCTTTCGCTACGCTATGGGCTTTTGAACTTTTGCCAAAATTGTTCGAAATAGCCGTGATCTGGGGATCTTGCCTCACTCCTTTGCCAGAGCAGGTTTGAACGATTCGATAAAGCCTGCCTGGCTGCCGGTCATTGATGTCACCTGGCTCGGGAAACCGTTTCCCGACGCGATGGACTTTAACACGCTGCAATCTAACCATATTTGCGATCGTTAGTATCGTCACACCCTGCTTGCGTAGCGCAGTGATATCGGGGCGCAACTCTTAAGACAGTATTTTTAGACGGAGAAGGTTGCATAGCAACAGTGAAAATGAGAGTTGTTTACCAGCAAATAACAGTGAAACAAATATTCCTTATGTCTTTGGTTAAAGAGGTCAACAATATTGTGCAATAAAAGAAAATTCGAATTGCGTTGCCGTATTTTTTGGTCACTCTGTAAGTCTTGAATCAAATACTATGGATTCTTGCATTCACAAGTATGTATCTGTTCTGTGTTCGCAAATATAGCTATATTGTCACGTGGTTGTGACGTCGACGAAGGCAGCAGGCGACGTGTCCAAAATGAAACTGTTTATTAGGCCGAACTTGTGGCCGGTAAACAGAGTAAGATTACAGCAATACACGCTGGCACTGATAGCGGCGAACTGAGCGTCGGCCGGCGATCAACTGGACATCGTTGGAGCGCGCCGGCTTTTATGCATCCCGCGGCGAACATTCTAGCCTTATCACTGGTCATCGCGCACGCTCTGGAATAATCTCGAGTGGTCGCGTCTTGCGCGCAATCTTAACAAAACGATCTACAATAATCGCGAAGGTTGTAGAACAATAAGGCGCGGTTTGAGTTGAGCTTTGCTGACGGTCTTTGTGGGCGAAAACCGAATACAACAAAAGTGAAAATAGGAATAGCGCGTGGCAATGCCCCCTCTGAAAAGGCATCGTCCCGATGCTTAAAACAGAACACGGGGGAAAAAATGCTTGTAACAATAATAACAACAATAAAGCAAGAAAGTACAATAAACAATAAGCACAAGCAATAAAGTACAATAATAAAGTAAACGTACAGTCCTCAGATTCCCTAACGCGCGTAATATGGCTTGAGGCGCACGACATGGACGACTTCAGGTCGCGCACGGCGCCGCTGAGAGTTCGTAATGCCGTCAGGGACAACCTCGTAGTCGAGTGTGCCGAGACGTCGAAGTACCCTGTACGGTCCGAAGTATCGTCGAAGAAGTTTTTCACTAAGTCCGCGTCGTCGTATCGGCGTCCACACCCAAACGCGGTCGCCGGGCTGGTATTCCACGAACCGTCGTCGAAGATTGTACCGGCGGCTGTCAGTCGTCTGCTGATTCTTGATCCGCAGGCGGGCGAGCTGTCGTGCTTCTTCGGCGCGCTGTAGGTAGGCGGTCACGTCGATGTTTTCTTCGTCGGTCACGTTCGGTAACATGGCGTCGAGCGTCGTTGCCGGGATCCGTCCGTAGACCAACTTGTATGGCGTCATCTGCGTCGTTTCTTGCACGGCCGTGTTGTATGCGAAGGTCACGTACGGAAGGATCGCGTCCCACGTCTTGTGTTCGACGTCGACGTACATGGCCAGCATGTCGGCGATGGTCTTATTTAGACGCTCGGTCAGACCGTTGGTCTGTGGGTGGTAGGCAGTGGTCCGGCGGTGACTTGTTTGGCTGTACCTCAGGATCGCCTGAGTTAGGTCCGCAGTAAAGGCCGTACCTCTGTCAGTAATGAGGACCTCTGGGGCGCCATGACGCAGTACGATGTTCTCGACGAAGAACTTTGCTACCTCAGCGGCACTGCCCTTGGGCAGGGCCCTTGTCTCGGCGTAGCGGGTGAGGTAGTCAGTAGCTACGACGATCCATTTGTTTCCGGAGTTCGACGCCGGGAACGGCCCCAGTAAGTCCATGCCAATTTGCTGGAACGGCCGGCGGGGTGGCTCGATGGGCTGCAGAAGTCCGGCTGGCCTAGTCGGTGGTGTCTTCCGTCGCTGACAATCTCGGCAAGTCCTCACGTAGTGGGTGACGTCGGCAGTGAGGTGAGGCCAGTAGTACTTTTCTTGTATCCTTGCCAGCGTACGGGAAAATCCAAGGTGTCCAGCCGTCGGGTCGTCATGCAAAGCATGCAGAACTTCTGGACGTAATGACGAAGGTACTACGAGGAGGGAGTCTGCCCGAAGTGACGAGAAGTTTTTCTTTAGGAGAACGCCGTTGCGCATGAAAAACGACTCCAGTCCTCGTCTGAATACCTTTGGAGCCACGGTGGTTTTGCCCTCGAGGTATTTCATAAGGCCCTTGAGTTCCGGATCGGCGCGCTGTCGCTCGGCGAAGTCGTCGGCACTTATGGTTCCCAGGAAGCCGTCATCATCCTGGTCGTCCAGCGGCGGTGGGTCGACGGGGGCACGAGACAGGCAGTCGGCGTCGGAGTGTTTCCTTCCGGACTTGTACACGACGGTAATGTCGAATTCTTGAAGTCTTAGGCTCCACCGTGCGAGGCGACCTGAAGGGTCCTTCAAGTTAGCTAGCCAACACAAGGCGTGGTGGTCGCTTACAACTTTGAAAGGCCTGCCGTAGAGGTAGGGGCGAAACTTGGATGTTGCCCAGATGATTGCAAGGCACTCCTTTTCTGTTGTAGAATAGTTGGCTTCCGCCTTGGATAGCGACCGGCTAGCATAACTGATGACCCTTTCCAGTCCATCAGACCTCTGCACAATCACGGCGCCGAGTCCGACACTGCTAGCGTCGGTATGTACTTCTGTTTCGGCGTATTCGTCGAAATGCGCAAGTATCGGAGGCGTCTGTAGGCGTCGTTTAAGTTCTTCAAATGATTCGACTTGCGCAGTTTCCCACTTGAATTCCACGTCGGCTTTCGTGAGGTGAGTTAGTGGCTCGGCGATGCGCGAAAATTCCTTGACGAAGCGTCGATAATAGGCGCACAAGCCGAGAAATCGGCGTACGGCTTTCTTGTCGGTGGGCGGCGGGAAGGCAGTGATGGCAGCTGTTTTCCGTGGGTCGGGGCGAACTCCAGACTTGCTGATGACGTGACCCAAGAACAGAAGTTCCTCGTATGCGAAGCGGCACTTTTCTGGCTTAAGGGTGAGTCCGGAGGCCTTGATTGCTTGAAGTACAGCTTCAAGGCGCCGGAGGTGTTCGTCGAAGCTTGAGGCAAACACAACGACGTCGTCCAAGTACACGAGGCACGTCTGCCACTTTAAGCCAGCCAGTACTGTATCCATGACACGTTGGAAAGTTGCAGGTGCCGAGCAAAGGCCAAAGGGCATGACCTTGAACTCGAAGAGGCCGTCCGGTGTTATAAAGGCAGTCTTCTCTCGGTCTCTCTCGTCGACCTCGATTTGCCAATAGCCGGTCTTCAGATCCATCGACGAAAAATACTTCGCGTTGTGGAGTCGGTCCATGGCGTCGTCTATACGTGGGAGAGGATACACGTCCTTCTTCGTGATTTTGTTCAGGCGGCGATAATCGACGCAGAAGCGTAGAGTTCCGTCCTTCTTCTTCACTAAAACCACGGGTGACGCCCACGGACTCTTGGACGGCTGAATGATGTCGTCGCGAAGCATTTCGTCGACTTGTTTCTTCACGGCCTCGCGTTCGCGCGTCGAAACTCGGTACGGGCTCTGTCGAACTGGTCGGGCACTTTCTTCTGTTATGATGCGATGTTTAGCGACTGGGGTCTGTCGAATTCTTGACGACGCCGAGAAGCAGTCCTTGAATTGCAGTAGCAGGGCTTTGAGCTGGTCGTGCTTGAGCTTCGGAAGGCTCGGGTTAACGTCGAAATCTGGTTCGGGACCTCGATTTGTCGAAGCAGGTTCGGCAGCATCGTAGAGGGCGAAAGCATTGCTGGCGACGACGCATTCGTCGATGTAGGCGATCGTCGTACCAATGTTGAGGTGCCTATATTCGTGGCTGAAGTTTGTCAGCACTACCTTTGCTTTCCCTTCACGCAACTCGGCGATGCCTCTTGCGACGCAAATCTGACGGTTCAGGAGTAGGTGCTGATCGCCCTCGATGACGCCTTCAAGGTTTGCGGGATTTTCGGTGCCGACGGAAATAATGACGCTGGAGAGCGGCGGAACGGTCACCTGCTCCCCCATCACATTCAATGGATGGTTCCTTGGCGTCGCGTGGGGCGGGAGCGCTTTTTCCGAGGTCAGTGTTATTGACTCAGACCTCAGGTCGATGACGGCACCGTGGTCACTTAGGAAGTCCATTCCAAGTATCACATCCCTTGAGCAGTGTTGCAGGATAACAAAGCTCGCAGGATAAGTCCGGTCATTGATGGTGACTCTCGCCGTGCAGACTCCAATTGGCGTTATCAGGTGACCTCCAGCTGTCCGGATTTCGGGTCCACTCCAAGCGGTCTTTACTTTCTTCAGCTTGGTGGCGAATGGTCCACTGACGACGGAATAGTCGGCACCAGTGTCGACGAGAGCGGTGACGTTGTGACCGTCGATGAGAACGTCGAGGTCGCTAGTCCGTCGCCTTGCGTTGCGGTTAGCTCGCGGTGTCGGATCACGGCTGCGTCTATTTGTTGCACTGCTTCCATCATGCTGCGTCGTCAGGTCTAGCTCGGTCCGCGAGGTTTCGTCGGCAGTGCTCTGTCTGCTTCGCGTCGTGTTCAGCAGGTTTCGTCGCGTCGTCGTCGTCGGCGTCGGCGGAGGATCTTCGGTAGTTCGACGTACAGCAACCGCACCTCCATCGGTTGCTGCCCTTAGTTTTCCGGGTAAGGGCTAGGTGACCGGCCCCGGTTTGGGCCAGTGTACTGCCGGCGGTGCGGTGACATGTAGCGGCCGGGCGACGGTGAGCGGGAAGGTCGTCGGGGCGTCCACTGAGCTCCGGCGAGGTAGTCGGCGATGTCTTGCGGTCGTTCACCCCGCTGTGGACGAGGCGCGTCGACGGCGAAACCGCGTAGGCCCATCTGGCGGTACTGGCAGCGGCGGTAGGTGTCGCCAGCTTCTCCGCAGTGGTAGCACAGGGGGCGGTGGTCAGGGGCGCGCCAAACGTCGGTCTTCCTCGGAGCGGAACGCTGGCCGGTGGGTGGACGGTATGGCGTCGGTGGCGGTGGCGGCGGCGGCGTCTGGCGGCGGAACTGCGGCGGTGCGAAGCCTTCACGTGGGCGTGGTGGTGGAGCGTTACGACGCGCTGCAGCAGCGTAGCTCATAGCCTGCGGTTGCTGCTCTGTTAGCTGAGGAACGCCCAGAGATTGCTGGATCTCCTGGCGCACGACGTCAGCGAGAGAATCCACTTGAGGTTGGGAGGATGGCAACAGCTTACGCAGCTCTTCCCTAACTATGGCCCTGATGGTCTCGCGCAGGTCGTCGGATTGCAGCGCGTGATTCTCTCCGTAGGTCGTTAAGGGAATCCGCCGGTTGTACTGCGTCGTACGCATTTCAAGGGCCTTCTCGATCGTCGTGGCCTCTGAGACGAATTCCATGACCGTCTTCGGTGGGTTGCGAACAAGGCCGGCAAATAGTTCCTGCTTGATACCCCGCATCAGGAAGCGGATTTTCTTCTCCTCGGGCATAGCGGGGTCTGCATGACGGAACAGGCGAGTCATTTCTTCAGTGTACATTCCGATATTCTCGTTGGGGAGCTGTACACGGGTTTCCAAAAGTGTTTCAGCCCTTTCTTTCCGGACGATGTTAGTGAAGGTGTTCTTAAATCCGGAGCGGAAGAGGTCCCACGATGTTAGCGAGGACTCTCGATTCTCATACCAGGTCCTTGCGCCGTCTTGAAGGGCGAAGTAGACGTGGCGGAGCTTCTCGTCGCAGTCCCAGTTGTTGAACGTGGCGACCCGCTCGTATTCCTCCAGCCAGCTTTCTGGATCCTCACATGGTGAACCGCGAAAAGTCGGCGGCTCCTTCGGCTGCCGGAGCAAGACGGGCGCAGGCGGCACAGGGGCTGTCATCGTCGCTGCGGTTGAGGTCGAAGTCTTGGTTTTCCTGGTGTTTTCCGGCAGGAGTCCGTGCTCTGGCTGCAAGCCTTGCAGCCTGCGACTAGCTCGTTGCTGCACGGGGGCTTCGGTGTCTTCTCCGCGCTGTGGGCTGGGTTCACGGCTTGACGGGGGCGTCCGGAACATGAAGGAACAGCACCTCCACCAGATGTCACGTGGTTGTGACGTCGACGAAGGCAGCAGGCGACGTGTCCAAAATGAAACTGTTTATTAGGCCGAACTTGTGGCCGGTAAACAGAGTAAGATTACAGCAATACACGCTGGCACTGATAGCGGCGAACTGAGCGTCGGCCGGCGATCAACTGGACATCGTTGGAGCGCGCCGGCTTTTATGCATCCCGCGGCGAACATTCTAGCCTTATCACTGGTCATCGCGCACGCTCTGGAATAATCTCGAGTGGTCGCGTCTTGCGCGCAATCTTAACAAAACGATCTACAATAATCGCGAAGGTTGTAGAACAATAAGGCGCGGTTTGAGTTGAGCTTTGCTGACGGTCTTTGTGGGCGAAAACCGAATACAACAAAAGTGAAAATAGGAATAGCGCGTGGCAATATGCTCTGCTCATATAGCTGAATGGTAGGATCTGCAATCAGCCCTGCATTTCTTGCAAAGAGGTCATCGGCATTTGTGCGAATTCAGTTGAAATAAATTTTCGCTTTCCTCGATCTAAGCGTATCTGGTCGCTCAAAGGCAACTAAATTACCGTGACTAGAAACCTATGTGCTCGTCATCAGCACAGAGTAGTCAACAGCTGCCAGTAATGATGCGCGCAGCGTGTCTTCAGACAAAAAAACAGTGCGGAACTAATTACGCCGCGATGCGGTACTGAATTCTCTTTTGTGAACTGATGTGGGAAAGCGTTGCTGATTTTACAACGTTTTATGTTCTAAAATAGAACATAAAACATAAAACAGAACACAAAACTAGAATGTTATAAATAGAAAAGAACATCTTATGAGATAGGATTGAACGACGTCGAAGATCTTTACTGTTGACGCCAATTTCTGACACGTCTCCCGCGATACCGTAGCGTCATGTGATATTGTAGACTAGCGTTTCACGTTTGCACGTGACCGGGGATAGGAGCTTACCCTGGCACTTTCTGCCAAGCGCCTGGGGACTTTCCCCAAAGCGTTTTCCATATTAGGGAACACCATGAAATATATTTGTTGGTGAACGCACATATGAAAATGGTGTCTGCCACTTGCACAGGTCGATCCGAAGGAATAATACAAATGCCATAAAAATGAGAAAGACAATATGGACCGCCAAATGCGTGCGTGCAGACACATCGCTATCAAGGGAGAGAAAGTTATGCCGAATGCAGTTATTTCCATGTCGTATAGTAGAGGAAGATATTTTGGAATAGAGAGAAAAGGAACAGCACGGGACCGCAGGTACATCTCGTCGAGGAGAACAACTGAACAGTCCTGTGCTGGGGAAGATGGGGTGAATAAAATAGTGAAAGAAAAGACACACGCGAACGTATTGGCTGTCAGTGAAAGATAGAAACCAGACACCGGCAAAAGCACTCAGAAGGAATGCAAGGATGCCAGGAATGGTGCGGGAGAGAGAAAAAGAAATACCCTGAGGTTACCGAGAAAAGGGACTCACGCATCGCTCAACCTTCGTGTGCTAGAGCATCAAACCAGTCCATTTGCCTCTGTTTCCTAGCCCCTATCAAGCTCCGACGAGGATGTGATTTAAAGCGAACATCTGTCTCCATCCCAGCGGTAATTTGCCGCCTCAGGAAAAAAGAAAGAAACAAATACAAAGTTTGCGTTGCCACCGGATGTGAAAGAAAGAGGGAGGAAGGGCAAATTGCGACGTCTGAAACGGAAACAGGGTTGTCAGTGGCTTTCCGGTAGCCGTTCCTGGTCAGATGTACTTAATGAGGGTAATCATAACTGGAAATGAGGTTTTGATAGACGACTGACTTTTCCCGTCCCGTACGGTATTTAATCATCCAGTACACGTTTGATATTCATCTTTGGCTCTCTCTACAAGTAGCTTTCCCATCCGCCTATATTTAGGGGGTACAGATTCTCGTGATTCCCCTGTCTTTTCCTGCTGCTGGACCAACGGTGCACTTGGAACACATGTGATGCGGCTCACGCTCTTCTCATAAAAATAGGCCAGCTGTAATTAGCTCAGCTGGACATTTATCGCAAGCTAATTTGGTGTTTTCCATACAGTTCCACCGCGGCATCACTTGAAGCAGTATAGCTTATAACATACACGCAATCAAGTTCAATTTAAAATTATAGAGCACCAATAGTAACACCTCATGGTAGCTGAACTATTTTACGCAACATTCAATGTGGAACACGACTGGTTTGCTGCATACCCGCCTTCACCGACTGGATCCGTCCCTTCAACTACAAATTCCAACCGGACTATCCCGATCCGAAACAACAGTCCTCTGCCGCCTGTGGCTTGGAGTGTCATTCACCAACAGCTTTGCTTACCGAATCAAAATGGCAGACAGCGCTGCGTGTGATCACTGTGGCAGCAAGGAAACCATTGCACAACCCTATGCGATTGTCCTCATTACAGCTCCCAGAGGCAACAACTTTCGGCAACGTTAGCAAGGCTCGATGACCGGCCGCTTTCCGAGCAGTCAGTTTTGGAGTACAGGAACATTCGAGCTTCAAACCAGAAAGCGACGAAGGCGCTGCTGAGGTTTTTGCGGTCAACCGGACTTGCCAAACGACTACGACACTCCCGTGCTTGAGTGTGTGCGCGTTTTCTTTCCCCTTTTTTTATTTTATTGCGATAGCAATTATATGGACACTCGCGGCTGGTTTTCGCCGTCGGCGTCGGCGTCATTTGCCGTATATGTATATGTATATATATAACCGGCCCCGACCGTCCTTCGTGAGCGTGAAAAGACGCGAGGGGGGGGGGGTCCCTCGAGCGACCTTCGATTTTACGAGCGGGGGGCGCGCGCGTTATCTCCCCTTCTCGGCGGCCGACACCGGGCGGGGGGGGGGGGGGGGGGGGCGACGTTCGATTATACGAGCGCGGGCGCGGGCGCGCGCGTTATCTCCCCTTCTCGGCGGCCGACAGCGGGGGGGGCCGGTGTACCCTTCTGCGTGCTGCGCTCTCAACGCGAAGAGAATTCTCTTAAACAAGCGTTTTCTAGAGTTGCGTGAGATCGGATCCAAAAAGAGTTAGCTGCCAGCCTCACTTGTATAACATTACAATTTTTTGCTATCGCATTCATTGCTTCACCCTTGCGGTGAAACTGTTACTTTTAGTTTTTTTTTTTCATCACTTCCTTTTTTTCTTTTTCCCTCCTTATCTTTCTATCCCCCCCCTTACCCCTTCCCCAGTGCAGGGTAGCAAACCGGAAATTTTCTCCTGGTTAACCTCCCTGCCTTTCACTAAACTTTTCTCTCTCTCTCTCTCTCTACGCAACGCTTATACAGCATTAATTTATTCATAGTGATTAGATTTAGCAGGATGTCAACATAAATGTTGACCACGATGTGTTAAAGCGCGTTTTCGGAAATCGATCTGAACTAATGTATATTAAACGCGAACGAAAATAATAGCAGCGCGTCAACATAATTTTTGAAGATACTAACTTTTGCCATGGGCATTGAGTGCACTACTTAGAACTTTCGTACTGACAAACTCTATATATATAAATATATATATATATATATATATATATATATATATATATATGATTCAAAAGAAAGTTCTGTGGGTCCGGTGCACATATAGTCAAGAAATGAAGGAGCACACTTACGAAAATTGCATATTTTTTTACTGGTTAACGTTTCGGCCGTGCCACGGCCGAAACGTTAACCAGTAAAAAAATATGCAATTTTCGTAAGTGTGCTCCTTCATTTCTTGACTATATATATATATATATATATATATATATATATATATATATATATATATATATATATATATATATATATATATATATACAGAGAGAGAGAAAAGACACAACTTAGCGGTTGTATTAATTTTATTTGCCAACGGTTTGTACCGGTGCACCGATGTAACTTGACCGCGAACCGCTGCATAACGTGGTGGAGCATAAAGATGTTTTTGACCTGAGGATGCGAGTGTTCATCAACTAAATTATAGTTGTCCACACTTACATGTTAACAATAATTCATAAATGCCTCCAGATCACCCACTTGGAATGGGACATGAGAGTGAGAGCGCCAGGCTCGTCTGGTGGTTCCTAGCTCACAGAGGTTTGAACCAAACTTTCCTGACTCCACTTTTGGTCCCTCGGCATCCCAGTAGGGACCCTCGCAGATTCTGTGCCAACCGCTTCAGTGTAATCTGCAATGCACTCCCGGGGAGTTTGCTTCCGGATATAGATTTTATTTTCGCACGGCGGGTGTCTTCGACACCTGTCGTGCGAAAATAAAATCGAAGGCATGCCTCGCGAAGGAAGAAAGGAGTAGCGCAGTCCGTGCCTTAGAATTAGGAGAAGAGCTATTCTTCTCCAAAGGGTGCTGACCAATCTTTCAGAGTGATTGATTTGCTCATTGTGTATGGGTGTCCGAATGTTTAAATTCGTTATGACAGTCTAGGTGCGCATCTCAAGCGACAAAAGAGAGGTTAACTTTATAAAGGTGTCCTTGCTTTGATAGCCTATACTTGCAAACTGTGGATATCCAAAAGAAGCATCCTCCAGGAAGTTACAACAGATTGGTTTAATCAAATTCATTCAGCTCTTCCTGGATATGTTTCAACACGCCCTGAAATGTCACCTGCTGAACGCGATCACCTGCATGCAGGTTTCATTACAAAATCGGTACAGCTACGCGCTAGTGGTGCGAAGAGTGGGACGGAGCTTCTGGTCTTCCCCTCTTCACCCTCAAATCCCTTCCGCTCCTTCAATATACTAACCTATACACAGCTACTCTTTGTCCCCTCCTATACACTGCTTTACTCGGTCCCCTCCTCGTTTTCTCCTCACTATCACTTCTCTTTTCATCACTTCTCTTCTCAATACAAAACTTTACAAGACATGGCTTTACAAGGTTTTACCCTCTCCAGTCCTCATTTCCCTCCTCACCCTCACTTCCTTTCCCCCCCTTGCAATACTATCATATACATGGTTGTATTATGCTTTACCATCTCCCCTCATCATTTCCTTCATCCTTACCTTCTGATCACTCCTCCTTACCAACACGTCGTTTTCCCACCCTTTTGCTAAACTATACTCTGCTGCTTTCTTGGCTTTGCGTGTCTTGGCACAGCTAGGCTAAGCATCCCCAAACTAGCTGCGCGCTTCAGATGTATTTTACTTCAAGTTAGAAGCACCGTTACATCATGACATTATTAATCTCACATCACGTGACACGGACACTACCGCTGCATCCGTTGCCAGCATCAATGCATAGGACATGTATTGCTCTTACCTTTCATACAGTAGTTCAAGGTTTCATTGAACGAATATATTTCCATAATCGCCTCATATTAGATAAAATCGCCTAGCGGATAAGCGACAATGTCGTGAAACAATGTATTCTGTCTCTCTCAAAGCCGTCTCCTGCATTGTGTACCGTTCATGTGAGTAAGCTCCGATGGACTCGCACTCGAGGGCTCGGAAAAAGAACATTGCAACCTTTCTCAAAATGTGGCGGGATACAACGTCCCTTCCGTTTCTTTGACAATACCACTACTTTTTGTTGAGGCGACGCTGCGTGATAGCTTCATTCGCCGACTAGCTCTTACCGCATCGGATTCTGTTTCTTTCTAGCTTGGTCACAGTCTACGATACCGCGTGAAGATACCGATTCTTCCGGAAGACAAACGGAAGTAACGTGGGCGCGAATTGAACAAGGCGTGCCGAGACGAGCACGACTTGTGTCCCCTAGGAGAAAAACGGAGCCTGAAGAGAAAAAACATTCACCCACAGGGCATTTGACGCTTCAGCGCTTGGCATGGCTCTGTTGTTGCCGTCGAGTAGGCGCGTCACTGTTGCTCTGTATTGTGCAGGATGGTGGGAGATGTTCCTCGAGAAATCGATAGGGCGTCAGTTGTGCGTTAGCGTGGAAGTAGAAAGAGCTGTACGGCGGCATGTTCTGTGAGCACGTCCAACTTCACGCTTCATGTTTTCTTCTTCGAGCTTTCTGTCACCTACATGATTTTGCTTGTATATTGTTGTTTTCAGTAATGTTTCTTTTTTTTTTCATCTTCAACCTTGTTCTGTTACTCTTTATTTTATGTCACTGTAACTTTTCTTCTTAGTTTTAAGCTCGAGCCGTTATCCCTTCTTCAGTTGCATGTTGTCGTGTGGCCGTGAGGGTGAAAAAGGCTCCAGCAGAACTCGAAAATATGGATCATTTGGGGGGGGGGGGGGCAAACTCGTGCCCGTAAAAAAATTCGGCAGATCCCACGTACAATGGGAATCGATGTCATGCGAAGCATGCGGAGGGGAGGTGACTGTGGTTTAATTTCTTTCGCCAGCGAAACGTTACGAAATGACGCTAAACATATGTACACATGTTATACGCACATACATGTATGTTGAACAGTCGCGTATGTTTTATATAACCAGTTGTTTACAGTTGCGTAACGATTACAAGAGCAGCATGGGTATTACCAACACCAGAAGCGGTAAGCTGAAATGTAGCGCTTGTGCTTGCGAAGATGGTAACCCTGGATAGTGCTACTAGACCAACTTTAGTGGATGGTGCTTAACTAAGATTGACGCTAACCCGACGGGATGCCTGTATCATTGTAATACATATGTAATGTCTATAAGATAAGATAGGCAGCACTGCAACCACAATTGACGTTTCACCAACATTACACCGGCATAGGGTCTTTTTCAAAAGAAATTGCGACACCTGGCGTGGCTCTGTGGTAGAATAGTTAATCGCCCCGCAGAATGCTTTCGTTCGATTCCTGCTGGGACCATAACATATATTCTTTGCATTCGTCAGGTCAACGCTACCAATGTCGGTTTTTCTTAACAATCTCGCATTTAAATTACCAATGTCTGTCTCACCATTCCTCGGTAGATATCAACTCTCAAACATCCGTGGCGCACACCCGCATGCCGTAGCCCGGGGTATACGGGTATGTGACACAGGTGTCTGGAGGAAAGGGTCTGACGTCCTACGCGGCGGGATTTTCACATTATTCATGTCATGACCAGATAGTCATAATCGTGCCACACTCTTACCCTCCCATACTATTTGCGGTCTACCCCATGTTAAGGAGGTGATCCCGAGAGCACCCAGACATAAGCGGCTAGATAGATAGATAGATAGATAGATAGATAGATAGATAGATAGATAGATAGATAGATAGATAGATAGATAGATAGATAGACAGACAGACAGACGGATAGATAGATAGATAGATAGATAGATAGATAGATAGATAGATAGATAGATAGATAGATAGATAGATAGATAGATAGATAGATAGATAGATAGATAGAAACACTTACAGTGTCTGCAGCACGCAAAGAAATGCTTCGCATTCAAAAAATGAAAGGTCAAGTAGAGGCAATACACGCTGTACACTGACAGTGGCGCGAACAGTCGCTGGCCGTCGAGTAGTAATCTGGTCGTCGCTCGGCTGTCTTGTACACATCACGCATAGAACTTTCCAGCATTATAGCTGGCGCTCGCGCAAACTCTCGAATAAACGCGTTCTGCGCGTAAACTTCACCGAATGATCTCAAACAATCGCGACGCTTTTTGAACATTGCGATAAGGCCTGTGCCGAGCGTTGCTAATACTTTTTATGGGTAACACCCGAAAGAAACAAGAAACTTGCGTGGCACTATATAGAGCTTATTGCTTTGTGACCAGCTTTGCGGGTTGCCGTTTTCAAGAATGTGTGGTACTTCCGGTCATACATCGACCGAAGAAAGCTTGCCATACGGTTTGATCATCAAGCATTTACGAACCTTTTGAATACGTCCAAGGCTGGAGAAAAATTAGACCGATGGTTGATTGAACATCATGATCACGGCTTTCACATCTTCCCCCCTTGCAGGTAGTGATCTGACTGATGCCAGTGCCCTGTCCCGTTTGAATGTCGTGATGCCGCATGAAACGGTTAACTTGACGAGATTAGGCTAAAGGTGCGAAAGTCTGCGCTTCAAGGGTTCGCAGTAGAGGACACACCGATTCCAATAGTGCTTCACTTATGCCACAACAGCTCTGAGTCAGGTAGTTATGATGGCTTCTGACAAGCCTGATGGCTTCTGACAAATACGAAAAAAAAAGAGTAGGGCGAAATGGCGAAGCTTGCACTAAATCGCGCAGGCTTGAAACAGCGAAACTGGACGATCGTGAAGTCTATTTTGGTTGCTTCTAGGTTGCTGCTAGGCTTTACACTCTTAAAAATTTCCGTGGAATCAACAAACAAAATCTACGTAATCTTGAAGGATACCTGACTGCTTATTGAAACATAACAGAAACCGCCCTAAATACGAAAAATGCCCCCCACCTCCCCGAAGGGAAATCGTGAGGAAATGCGAATGCATTTCGCGCGCGCTTCACTCCATTTATATATGGTGGTTGTGGTTCGAAGAAAGAAAAAGGCGCCAAATTTCTGCAGCCCGGTCGGGAGCACGGCGCAGCGCCTGCTTTTTTTTTTTTTTTGCTTTTTTTTCTGTTTTTTTTCTTCTTTTTTATTATTTTTTATTTTTTTCTTAATTATCTTTTGTTCTTTTTCTTCTTTTTTTTCTTTTTTTATTTTAAAAATTTTTTTTCATATATAGCTCCGCCGAGCTCCCGCGATGCGAGCGCCCTCACGCACCAGAGCGCGCTCCTCCTCTCCACTCACTATAACACCTGCCGAGGCCACCGCGGACAACGCCAACGCCGGATTCCTGAGATAGCCCGACTAAGAAATGCATTCGCATTTAAAACTGGGGATGCGTAAAGCAAGCAGCGATGGAGCGGTGTTTCCTACTGGAACATACCAATCGCTGCTAATATGCAATGAGAGGCAGAAGACTTCGACTGGACACAGAGACTCGCAGTCCGCTTTTAGTTAAGGCGCACGCTGCGAATTTTTATTGTTCAACAACGCACAGGAGAAATCTCCCACCGGCACCACCTTGGAGGTCAAGATCCATTGCCATATATACGGGGTGGCCAGTGAACGGTTGTGCAGCGCGAGCAGTCGGTTAGCAGACGTTGCTCGCTAGCAGACGCTAGTCTGCTAGGGAGCAACGCTAGCAGACGCTGCTCGCTAGCAGACGCTAGTCTGCTAGCGAGCAGCAGACGCTAGCAGCCACAGGCAGCGTCTGCTAGCAAACTCGCTAGCAGACGCTGCCAGTGTCGGCGTCGCGAGTCGAGAGAGGGAGAGGGGGGGAGCGTAGGAGAGGAGAGAGAGAGGAGGGGGGGGGGCGCATGCGCAGTGGGAGTGTGGACGCTGCGGGCAGAGATGCCTAGAGAAGAGAGGGGGGAGCGTAGGTGAGTGGAGAGAGGTGGGACGCGCATGCGCAGTGGGAGTGTGGACGGCGCGGGCAGGGATGCCTAGAGGAGAGAGGGGGGGAGCGTAGCAGGGGAGAGAGGAGGGGAGGCGCATGCGCAGTGAGGGTGTGGTTGCCGCGGGGAGGGATGCCTAGAGGGAGAGAGGAGGTTTTTTATTTTTTTTGAAAGGGTTTGCGCATGCGCAGTAAGGGTGGTCACGCCGCACACCACCACCACCGGATTAAGCTTCGCCATAAGATGCTTCACATCTAACACCTGCCGGCGCGCACACCTCCTCAACCTATCCTCCCCCCTCCTCCTCCGCGGACAACGCCGCACAACGCCAACGCCGCACAACGCCAACGCCGGACGCCTGACATAGCCGGACTATGAAATGCATTCGCATTTAAAAACATACCCCGTTTTTCAGGTACAGAAAGTGTCTCCGTGTTTGATGAAAAGTTTCCGTGGAATCAACGAACGAAGTATACGTAATCTTGAAGAATGCCTGACTGTTTATTGAAACATAAAAGAAACTGCCCTAAATACGAAAAAAAACATATCCCGTTTTTGAGGTACAGATAATGTCTCCGTGTTTGATGGACCACTTGAAAAACTCGTAAAAGTTGGCTTCCCTCTCTAATTAATGTTCTAATTAAGGTATAATTAATATTTTGGCTTCGCTTTAAGGTAGTTTCCAAACGAAGGACCCTTGTTACCAGGGTACTTTATAGACAAAGTTTTTTTAGTGGAAAGCATGGGAAGCGTGTAGGCATATATATTCTCCGTGTGAGCACTATAGAGGCCCGGGCTGTTGTCATCGCATGCTGTAATCGTCTCACGTCGCTTGCCGTCACGCAGGCAAAACCATACATAGCATAGCCATGTATAGTGTGGGCATATGTAGCAAGGGTGTGAGAAAGGGTAGTGAAGTTGAGGAGGAGGAATGTGAGGGTGAGGAGGGAGAAGAAGTATACTCTCATCGTATACTGTGATCTCATGTCGTCGCTTGGCGTCATGCAGACAAAACATGTATAGCATATCCATGTGTAGCAAGAGGGCGGGAAAAGAATGTGAGGGTAACGGGGAGTGTTGAGGGGATGATTATGAATGCAAGGAAGAGCGAGTAAAGCATAGAAAAGCCTTGTATGGCGTCACACAGGAAAGAAACCATGCTTGCATAGCCTAATACAGAAAGGGTGCGGGAAAGGGAAGTGAGGGTGAGAAGGAGAGAAAGAGGAAGGGGGGAAGAAAGAGGGTAAGGCAAAGCACAGCCACGCATGGCCTCACGCAGGGAAAACCGCGCATAGCATAGCTATGTGTAGTATGGTATAGTGAGGGTAGGGGAAAGGGGAGAGAAGTTGAGGAGAATAGGAATGAGAATAGGAATGACAAACGTTTACTCGAGTAAACGTTTGTTTGAAACGCAAAGACACGGGATGCGGGTCAGAGGTGTTGCGAGCGGGCGGAGCAGCCGGCAGCTGCGGCGTGACCTACTTGGCACCGCTCCAACACCTGCGGCGAGGGGAGTGCGTTGCGGCGCGTTCGTCTGTACGCACGGAGGGACAGCGTTACACAGCCTAGCCAAATAGCTGCTTCGCATCTAAAAAAAGATAGCATGACGCCAGTGCCCTCTGTAATCTAAACGCAAAGGCACACGAAGGCACATTAGAACCTCAAAGATTCGCGCACACAATCTCGGAGGCCGTGACGCGCCTCTGAAGGTTTATTCTGATCGTTGAAAAGTATTTTTCTTGCACCGTGGTTCTGACGATTTGCCGGTGCGGCGTGCATGCCCGGGTTTGCGTTCCCGCGCTCGCACGTGTTCGGCGCGTCGTCCGCGACAGCGCCGACAGCACCTCTTCGTACCTGGGCGGTAGCGTACGTTCGTACGTCGCGGGATGAAAATCGGTTCACAACAACCGTACTCCATTTTATTGCAGGCCAACGGGCCTTGGCCGGGACGAAAGGAAAATTCGTATCACCCCGAAATTCGTATGAGCTGTGATCGTATCACCGACGTAGCACTTACATGCACCGGACCTACCGCACTTCTTCCTAAACTCACCAAGCAAGTTTGCAACACCATGTTTCTTTTGTAAAAGGTGGTCGTGGTTCTCTGCTCGAGTGATCCTTTCTCATGAAATCTGTATCTGCCACCAGTGGCGTAGCCAGGGAGTGGCACACCGCCCCACCCCCGAAAATTTTTTTTTGCCTACGCCCCTATCTCCCGCTACGCCGGGTTAATACAAAGACAAAAAAAAAAGGGTGGCTGTTTGCGGGGGGGGGGGTGGCAATTGACACTTTGCAAAAAGTCTGTACTGGTGTGTTTTTCGTTCTTTCCCATCGCTATTTAGGTTCTTTCCGATAAAATATGTTGTCTGTTCATGTGCGTGTGCGTTCTTGCCGTGTTTCAAAGTCGCTAGACTATATAGGCTCACGTCGTGAAGGAAGCGAAGTATTTATGCAAGGGCAAAGCGCTGACGATCGCACCAGTCGGTGAGATGCAGCGTGTCCTGAAGCGTCGCACAGGGCAGCCGGCAAGGTCAACAAGGTGGCGAAAGAGCAGGATAAAGAAGGGGTGAACAGTGAGAACAGAAAACAAGTAGGACGGTGCACTCCGCAACTCAGTTCAAATCGTGACAGTATACTACTAGCACGAGAACACACGGACAAGAAACAGGACGACACACTGCGCTGATACACTGCGCTAGCAGTATACTGCGCTGAATTTCCAACAAGCCCAAGCCGCTACCTTCGTTTCAAATCACCCGCCGCGCCACAGGTAAACCGCCCGCCAATCGCTTAAAAGTAAAGGCGTGCGTGCGAGACCACACTTAACGCGAAAAAAAAATACAAATAAGAAAGAATAATAAGCTTGCTCCGTGCTTGTATTATTACAATGTTGATATTATATGTGGTTATCATTGGTATCAATCGTTGACTGGGGATATGTTCAAACCAAAACCACGTGTGCGAAACCTACGTTCAGCACGAAAAAAAAATGTCAGCGGTGCCGAGATAAGTTTGTCCCGCGCTTGTGTATTTGCGGTGTTTATCGATAATATGCGTGGTTATCATCGTTGTTAGTTGTCGACTGGAGATCTATCGCGTGCTGGATGGAACGGATGGCCAAAAGTGTGCCCAGGTTTTGTGTTGGTGTTCTGTGGTGTGTCGTAGTAGCCTCAACGGACTCGTAGCTTTGTCTGCGCGCTCAGTGCTGCGTGATCAGCGTGCTTTCGACGTTTCTTGATTACGCACGTTTATTGCGTGATTCACTCGAATGCACCTACTGTGACTGTCCACGGCCCAGTGCCTTGTCGGACGACGGCGACGGCGACTGCAAAGCACAAGCGTGCGCCTCAGCGGATACGTAGGTGAGTTCAAGCAAGTCGCCAAATTACGTAACTTTGCGATCTTATTGCGTGACGACATTTATGCAGGTAAGGCAGCCCGGGTGGCGTGTTCAGACAGCAGCGATGATGTGGAAGAAAAGGTGTCTGATGGGCAAGTATGAATTGTGCTACAGGTAGTATATTTGCTTTTCTATGATGTTTCGTTTACACTTCTAGGGAGTGGTTGCTGTGCGTTTGTCATTCAAGCCTTGTGTTCATCCTGCTCCGCTTGTTTTCATCTTGCTCCGCTGTGTTCTTCGCGAGATCATGCCCGCCGCGGTGGTGTAGCGCTTATGGTACTTGGCTGTTGACGTGAATGTCGCGATTTCGATCTCGGCCACGGCAGTCGCATTTCTATGAAGGGGAAATGCTAGAGGCCCGTGTACTGTAAGATGTCAGCGCACGGTAAAGAACACCAGATGGTGTAAGTTTACGGAACCCTCCACTACGCCGTGCCTCGTATCGTAGTATTGGCACGTAAAAGGCCAAATATTAAATGCGAAGTAGTTCTTAACGAACTTCGGTGACTGTGAGCGCATCTATCTATCAGCTGCCTACGACTTTGTGCTCTCCGGACCGGGTCGTTAATAGGATTCATACTAAAATTGGTATAGCGTAATATGACTATGAAGAACACAAATGACTGGTCATAGCATTAAAATCATGACTTTAGTTGTCAGGAACGGCATGGTTTACATGCCGTGGCCGTGGTGCTCTAGCGGCCGTTTCGTCAACATGATATCTGCCAAAATTAGTATGACAAGACATTTCTGCATGACTAACATAAATGAGAGGTAGTAATAATAAAATGACCTGCATGTCATGCATAGCTCGGCACACTCACTCATGAGTGCACTCAACTCACACTCACTCACACTCATTTGAACGTGGTGAGTTGAGTATGAGTGAGTACTCATGCGTGTGAGTGGACGTGAGTGTGAACGTGAGTGAGTGCGAAGGCTGAAAAAATTGTGGTGAGTGAGTTTGAGTGAGTACTCCCTTAAAGTGCCGACCTATGATGTCATGTAGAGCATGACATATATGACATGGTCCTGGTGTATTTGTGGCTGTTTTGCCAGCTTGACGTGTACCAAACTTGGCATTGGGTGATGTGACTGTAACACCAACATTAATTACAGGTGTTAACGTGACAATCATGATATGCATTTCCGGTACAGAATGATTTTCATGACACGCTTATGATGCGCTTACGTCCAGTTTGCTAGCTTGATATACAACAAAATTCCTAGGCACGACATGACTGTTTAACGAACATAAATGACATGGTAAATTGAAAATCATTACATCCATGTCATGTAATGATTTACATGCCACACTCATAGTGTGCTCACTGCTGTTGCGCTAGCTTTATATACAGCAAAATTGGCACTGCGTAATGTTATTCTATGGCGAACCTAAATGACGAGTGGTGATATGAAATTACGACATTGATGTCATGTAAGGCATGACCTCCATGACACGCTCATGGGGTGCTCACAGCCAGTTCCCTAGCTTGATATACACTGAATTCGGTATTGTGCTTCGTGACTTTATGAAAAACACGAATGACAGATGGTAAAACGAAAATCATGATGTCCATGTCATGTACAACATGATTTACATGCCCCGCTCATGGGGCGCTCACAGCTGTGTCGCAAGCTTGATATGCACCCAAATCGGTATTGCGTGACAGGTCTGTGTGACAAACCTGGATGACAGGTGGTAGCAGGAAAATCGTGACATGCATGCCATTTATGATATGTATGAGATGCCACGCTCACGGTGCACTCGTGACCATTTCGCTAGCTTGATATACACCAAAACTGGTATTGTGTGACGTGACTGTATGACGAACATAAATGACAGGGCTTAACATGTTAATCATGACATGTACGTTATGTACAGCATAATTTACTCCTTGCTGGCTGCTTCGCATTACATCGATTCCCAAAATGCTGGAGATCTGCTGGTTTTTGTTATTATCACGAGATCATCGCGTGAAGCAGTTGTGCAATGGCCTGTTGCCTTTGAAAAATATGTGCTGGCTTTTCAATTTACTGGGTGCCCCGTACATTTTCTGTGAGAGAAATGAAACAGTAGTAATAAACTAACATGAAAATCGACTATAATGCAGTAGATGGAGACAGATAGACACAAAATGCTTGTTGAGCTGCCCATAAGCATATGTGTCTCTGGTTGCGTCGCCATCTACCGTGCTGCACTCGTTTTAGTCATGATAAATAGCATAATTGTTCTATGGTGAGGCTTTCAGCCTGGCTGGACTAGGTGGGGGGCGCGTAGAACTTCATTCAGAGGTCCCAAACTCACTTCAGCTGATGGGCCGCAGTCGCCAAATTTAGTCTCCCAGAAATTCAGCAACAGTGGGAAAAGTGGGAGCAGAAAGCAGGCGGGGGGGGGGGGGGGGGTTAAAAATGTAGGTTAGCGTTGCCATTTCAAAGGAGGCCTTTTCCATATATCATAATGTTGATGATGGGACGTGTTTATTTACAGAATGGCCCACCTACCCAGCTGCCGAGCAGCACGCCTACTGGCCGAACATCCCGAGTGACCCACCCGTGTCTGTGCGCAGCTTGACGCTGCCTACCTCGCATCAGCCTCAGTCACCATCTCTACCGTCCTGGCCACGGCTTTCATCTCCACCGTGAGGAAACTAGCCGATGCGGCTGACGGAGGTGAGGTCACTGAGCGTACCGCGTTTCACAAAAGTATACCCCGCGCCTCCACCACAATTGTGGCAATGGAACGCATTTATTTACAGAATGTAGAATGAATGCAGAGGTACATCTTGGAGCTAACAGCAGTTCACCGAGCCACTCGCGAACAAGTGCTGCTCGGTTCTCATCTTCTTTATCTACTCTCCGACAGCATGTTTCACTATGTTTGTAATTTCTATAAGAGATTTGATGTCAGATTTAGAAAAAGATATCGACACTGATGTGTAGATAATTTTACATAAGACACAAGGACAATGCCACCAGGGGCTGTTAAACGAAAAAAAAATTGTATATGGCGACGTGAATTAACTAGGTCATGTAATGTCGAACGCACAAACCAAACTGTTCTCATGCGCATGCATTGTACTGTAGCACTGTTTCTTTAGTTGTTAAAGAAACAAAACAACAAAGTGAATAGCCCAATATGAAGGCACCAAAACTCATCAGTTATATAGCTTATAGAATGACTGAAATCGAAGCGCCGATAGTGAAGTATCGTTTTTATTTTAAGGTTATGTTTAAGCACAAGTTGACTGCGTGGGGTACCTTACGAAAAAATGCTTGATCTAGTCTGGCTGTGTAGCTCACAGACATATTTATTAACTTATTAAATAAATCAAAGAAAACATGGTGCGAGGACAGTTGTATGAAAGCCGGGCTGCGGGCTAGAGATACATGGGCCGTATGTTTAAGACCTTTGATTTAGTTGGGCAGGAAACTTGAGGGAACGCAATACATTTGTGTGAATCATTTAGTGTGCCAGTAGTAACAGTAAGTGTGCATGTACAACTGAAAGCTAAATTGGAAGTACTAAAGCATGTATATATAAATTATTGACAGACGTGTGTGTCAGTCCAGTTAAATTTATTAAGCTACTGCATGCTGTGCTTCATGCTGTATTTGCCTTGGAAAAAATGGTGTCAGTTATTAGTCCTGCCATTACATGTCTTTGATGAACCAAACATGCTCTCTCAAATATCAATTCTTTTAATAGTGAAGTAGCACTATTGCAGAAGCTTCTTATAAATGGTTCAGGTTGTGCTGTTGTATCAATAACATTACTCGATTGTGTGGTACCATAGTTTTTGCTTTCATTTGTGCTTTGCTAAAGAAGCATGAAGCCAAAGGGGGGGGTCTTATTTGCAGTATTCACAACCAAGATGTATCATTCAAGGACAGTGGTGATAGTGCTGCATTAGTTAACACAGTTATTAATTGAAAAATGTCATTTATGATATATCTACATGTTTTCTCCTCACAGAATTCTGGAGAATGCGGTTACTGATTTTATGGTGTGCCAAGCACTATGAAATTGAACAGACAACACAGGGGAATGAAATAAGGGCTCGTTTTCCTTGTTAGACACAACCTACTGAAGCAAATTGTTAATGAAGCCAAGGTAGGGGCGAATATCTTAGTTTTAATTGTAGTGGGTAATTATGACAAATTCAAAGGAATTAAAGTCAACGAAAGAGACACTTGCTGCTGCCAGGGGCTGGATCTGCAACCTTTGGATAGTGCATGTAATGCTGCACCAGTGGGGCTACGACAGCGGTAGTTGTCCCATCCTTCCCCTTGAGCGCCTCACGTGTGTAATCCCAGCAGTGCATGCTAGTGTCACTTGTGGCCATTGGTAACTGGCCAATGAACCCTCATATACTACCTGAAGCCATCAAGTCTGCCGTGACAAGACCCTAGCTATGAAAGGACGAAATAAGTGAGGTGAATTAAGGGCTCATTGAATGGAACAGACACTTGTAGTGAACAGGACGAAGCCTGTATATCAAATGACTTTAGTGCAAGAAGGCTGGTTTTTTGAAGAGTTTAAAACTAGGCATGATGGCAAAACATACCGAAGATTTAAAACCATGCAACAGCAGCAGAGGTCACACAAAAATAACAGTGCTCAGTATTTCTTGTACCCTCTGGTGTTCTTACACTTCTATTAAATCTTGAGCTATCTTGAAATCTTCACATTCATGATGAAATCAAGTAAGATTGGCACGTTATGATCCACTGTGCACATAGACCGCACTTTGATTTATTTAATAATGTGATGAGAGTGCTGATTGAGTTTTCTGTGCAAATTACTTATTTGGCAAGCTGTGTTTTTCATCCTTTTTTAGTACCAAAGTGTAGGAAAGCTTGACATAAAATCCATAACTGCATTTGTCTGCAGAATTGATTGCTCCACTCATAGTTGCTCTTAATGCATCCCGAGCTCATTGTTCAAGGTCAAATTTTAGTATATCAACATAGATCTGTATTTAGCTATCATGGTTGGTATGCACTACTTCTGTACTGTAAGGCCTCTCTTGTGCAGAAGTTGATGGAATGATTTTTATTCATGTACCCAGTGTAGACGACTGACTGTTCAAAGGACTGAAGCAATGGAGAGCTTGCTGTGAAAGATGGGAGCATTCTTCCATAGGTCTGGAGAAGTCCATATTAAGCGGTAGGTATTTGTTTCTATGTCTACAAATGGGCAGTTCAGATATTTTTGACCAATTGTGAAATGAAGTGGAGAAGAGTAGCTTGGGCTTGTTGGTACATAATGTAAAATAGTGCACGCTTAGACAATGACAGAGTAGCCATCATGACGCAAGCACTATCAGCTAATGTTTATTTGAAATAGCAGAGAAATATGTGAGGTGAGTGCACGTGTCACACCGGCATCACTGCAAACAATCTGAAATCGGCACTAGGAATATAAGTTGCTTTTCAGACAAACTAAAAGCAGGCGTGCAAAACACCCCTTGCCTAAACTCTCAATCATTTCGGCTCTTATTGTCTCAAGGTCTGCGCTTTCTTTACTCTTCAGAAACCCATCAACTTCATCAAATTCAGGCTGACATCCTCACCTGCTATAGTGCATAGCTAGGAGACCCTAGTTTGCAATGGTCTTCTCTCATCTTGTGGAATGGCTAATGTAGAACATTTCACAATGCAGTGTGATCCAATACACAGCATGATCAATACATCTAACAAACGTAGATGTATGTTTCTTTGAGAATGTCACCAGCCACTACTTGAGAATGTCACCAGGCACACTACTATTGCAAAGGCTGAAAAAATTGAGGGGCACTAAACAAAACAGTTATGTCAAGGTGACCAGCAATCTCTTTCAGATTATGCACAACATCATGCATGTAAGGCACTACAACAATGCGCTCGACATTGCGGGAAGATAATTTGTGAAATAACCTTTCGTCCACTGCTACCTGTAGATTACTCAGATAACGAGCTTCCAGCAAGTCACATCCTCGAAAACAAAAACAAACGCGCTTTTTGCAGGCACATGATGCCCCGTGACAGCGGCCCCTTTTCAGTTTTGGTATGTTTTACAGCATAGCATTATTTGATTGTGGCAGAGCCAATTTAGGTACATCTCTTGTTTGTGAGATGGTTGTAAAGCTTTGGTTGCAGTTTTATACGACATGCATGCAAGCATGCTTTTCCTAGAAGAGCAAACATGCTTAATTGTGGCTGCAGACCACACAAATTATTGACAAGCAGTTGAGATTAAATAGGCGCGGCACTTTAGCTTGACCGTTCTTTGCCAGGGAGAATGAAAAGGCGCCTATTCCACACTGCATGCTGTGTTAATTTAGGACCCCTCGCCTTACTCTCACTGCAAGGGCTCCCTCAACTTTCAATAGCCCACAAAGTCACCAAAATCCATGGCTGAGAACCTGTGTACTATAGGCTTTTATCTAATATGTATTTATGTTCATTGAATGGAACGCTATTCCACGCTTGCAAAAGCAAGGCATGTCTTAGTTTTTCCATCGCTCCTGTTCATAGTGATTTATTCCTGGGTAAAATTTACAGTGGACAGTCTTACTGATACTACCGTTTTAAAAGCCATCATATTTGTGGGTGCCTTTCTTAACAATGGCTCAAACTCTCTTGAAAGTAGTGCTTGTAGCATTTTTTACTACGCGAGTGCCCAATGTTTCTAGATTTAACATTTGAGCTTCTTGTTCAGGGTAAATTGAGATTTCTCGAGATAATGTTTCATTGTAGCCGTCACTGCACCTGCTGTTGTTATAAACCTTGAGGCGAACAATCCTTTGATGCTGTTCCTCTCGTCGCATTCCAGGCTGGTAGACAGGAGCATTCCTAACATGACCTTCCGTAATGCTATGTTGAAAATGTGTGTGCATTTGACTGTTCAGGCACTTCGGAATAAGGCAACTTGATTGCTGGAAGCTCATTATTTAAGTAATCTACAGGTAACAGTGGGAAGAAGTTTACTGGACAAATCATTCTATCAGTGCGCCCGCACTGTCAAGCGCACTGAGAGGAGACTTAATGTTGTTGTGGCTTACATGCATGAGATTGCTCTTAATCTCATGAAAATTGTTGGTCACTTTGATGTATCTGTTGTTAAGTGCCCTTTGAGAACTTTTCAGCCTCTGCAAAATTAGTGTGCTTGGGAAGGAGACGTTGGTGACATGCTGAACGTAACAGATCTATCCAAGTTCGTTTCATGTGCTGACCATTCAGTTTATCTGATTTCGCGGAATTGTAGAATGTTCTACAGTGGCCACTCTACTATGTGCCTTAATGGGCATTTGAGAGAGCATTGTGGCAATTAAGAAAAACGCAGACGGTCCTATAGCCACGCAATTTGGCTCGTGTGAATGTCAGCATGAATTTGATGAATTTGACGTGATTGTCAAAATTGAAACAAAGTTATTGCTGAGGTAACTGAAGCCGAAATGATTGAGTGGTTGGGCACACGGTGTGTTAGCACACCTTCTGTTAGTTTGCCCGAAAAGCAACTTGCATTCCTTTGTGCCGATTTCAGATGGTTTGCAGTCATGCCTCTGTGACATTCACACTCACCTCACCCATTTCTATACATACGTCTTTGTCTGCTGTTTCCAATAAAGATTTGTTATAGTTAGCACTGGTGCTGTGTTGCTTTCTCCATCCGTCAAAATGCGCGCTATTTTGCTCACCCAGCTGACAAACTTATTGCACCTATTTAGTGAGGAACTCCAAGACAGGAAACAGTATGTAACAGCAAGTGCTTGGCATATTGTTCAAACACACAACGTTGCAACTTGCCTGCAGCCTAGTCTGCACCTTAACAGCTGTTGCAAACAGTTGTGAAGTTGGACACACTTCACCTTGTTGTTGTGGGTTGCAGAAAATGTGGCCAGTTGTACCAGTGTTATGTGATGTGTACCCAAAAGAAATGTCTCCTAAATGGCGCTCACCATTTATATACTTGAGCTCAAATAAATAAACAAGGCTTTAGTATAGCCTCTACAATAGAAATCTCGCACTTGTTGTATGTCGCATGCTTTGTGCCGCTTACAAATTGCCCCACTGGTCACTTGAACCGATCCTGTCACTCTCTTGTCATCTTTGAATGACACGAGCTTGTTTTCTGATGGGCTCGGGAACTCGGTAACGTGGCTAATAAAGTTGCGCCCATGGCAGTAATTTCATAAGCATGTTTACAGCCTCGCAGGTGTCTGTGGTGTAGTTGTTACTGCAGTCAAATTCGTTGTGCTCCTTCGGTCCTGTTAGCATTTCCTCTTTAATAGTATGTGGCTCTGCTCCATTTAGAGATTAGTCATTTTTTCCCTAGATTCATTACAGAAACCTCTAGACAACAAATTTAAAACATAGCTCACTTATAGGTGATGCGCGTTGCTCTCAGAATGAAACTTAAAACACAGAGCGAAAGTTTTGTTCCCGAAATGGTGGAAAAAAGTACATTCTAAATTTTGCTGATGATATATGATATCAATATCTGCTCGAGTAAAGAGAATTGGGCGAAAGCATGCCTGAGCTATGCCTTGCTAATGGCTGCAATTGACTGCACTTTCATGTGGGACAGCCACTCAAAGATGGGCCAAAAATGACTCGCTAGAGTCTGATTTCTCGTGTCACTTTTTCTTATTAAGATGCCTTCACCTGCTTTTTTTATCATATATTTTTCACACTTCCTCAGTGTAAGTAAGATGCTCAGAACTAATGAAATGAGTGAAACTTTTTTTCCATCAAGCCATCCAGCTAACTACTTTTCAGTGTGCAGTTCCATTTTCTATAAAGCACTTCAAAACTTTTCCACTGAAATACATACAATGCACGCTCCCTCATTCTGTAAAGCAGTGTGAAGCAAAAGGGCATCTGAGCTTCTCAGGATTTTTAATCTTTGTAGTGCGTGTTTGCAAGCTTCTGGGTGTTTTGTCTCGTCGGCTGCATTACTAAGCAACCGAGCTCAAAGTGGCCATGAACAGAAAAAAAAGAAGCCATGAGCGAGAACAAGTAGGACGTGTAGTTTGTTTTGTTAGTGGTCGTTTTGATCTAGTGCTTGGTTCTATACAAGTTATACCTGACTCTGAACATGACAATGATGAAACTATTGCTTCAGAAGCTAGACAGCATGTCAACGTCAGTGTCAGAGAATGCAAAATGCTCCTGGGAGGTTGTGTAGCTAGCTTTTCTGCATACTGCAACAGTACATGAAATAAGTCAGTGGAGAGCAAAGCCAAGTCCCCAATAGTAAAAGCAGGAGCCTCTGCAACATTGATTTCATTGTGAGGCATTGAGTTTCTCGAGCCTGACGAGCAGGGGCGTGTGTGGCCTGTGAACTCCGAATGCAGGGGCGTAGCCAGAAATTTTTTTTCGGGGGGGGGGGGCACCTTCATGATTTCGGGGAGGGCACCTCTTTAAAATGGCCATTTTTCGCTATGTATGCCATGGCGAAAAAAAATTCGGGGGGGGGGGGGGGCACGTGCCCGGTGTGCCACCTCCTGGCTACGCCCCTGTCGGAATGGAATGTGTTATGTTTAATAATGTGCTACACGGTATGCTGCAACAGAAAGTAGCATCGACGTGCTTGCCTTGAGCTTATGATGCCGTCTGTGACACTCTCATGGTATGGTGCATTTTGAGTTAACTTGTGAAAACATGAGTGAAGGACGATTCGCAATACTGTCCACCCGCAACTCCCTGGCGTGATGTGGGAGCGGAAACAAACTTTGTTCCACATGTGAACCTTAGCAATGGCTCATTGCTTATGTTCTGACTTGCTTATTTCATGTTGCATGTGCATTGTCTTGTGCAGAAAGGTTAAATGTCACAGAACGTGTTTTCATCTCCTCTTTAACCCTTTTAATTTGGCACTTTTGATAATAACTAACACCCCTTCTAAGCCAGTCCCTGTTCGAATCTGTTCATGGTCATTGTACGTGGCCAACAGTTAGTGTGCAAAATCTTATTTTCACTTTTATGTTGCTTTCTCACTTTCAAGATCACCCTTTGCTTGAGCAGTTACGTATGTCTGATCTCAGTATGATAATCTAGCATTTCAGCTGAACTTAATGTCTCCCCTTGGTGTCTCTTTAATGTCACGTGCACAGAAGTCATTTGGATTTTATTTATGTGGACATTACATTTCACTTCACAGGGGTTTTGGGGCTCTTTCCTTTTATGAGTTTGGGCATTCTGCGGATGCATCAAAATTTAAATCCTTCTGCTGTGTGGCTCATTTGTTTTTGAAAGGTAGATGCAAAATTCAATTTTGGTAAAGATTGCCTTCTTTCTTTTGGTTCAAGTGTTTTCATCTTCTTTGTTTCTTCTCTTTTCAGACGAGCCTGGTGCGAAGTTTATTAGTAGTTTGGAAGAATAAACCTCATCTTTGTGCGTTCAGAGCAGCTGGAGGTTCACTGTTTACTTGGCAAGAAGTAGTATGTATACTTGCTTCCCACCAAACCTATATACTGTTTCACACTTTGTAGGAAGCACAGTGAATGCTACAACCTTTGCTGAAAAATATGTGTGCCAATTAGTTCATTTTGTTGCTTTACAGTCACCATTGTGCTCAACTTGACACCACACTGTACACAAAAAGCTGTAATAATAGGTGTGTGGTGAAGAAGGTTATGTTGCTTTACATGCAGCTACCACAATGTTTGACTGATGCCAGCGGAAGCTTCTAGCTTGCTGCGAAAAAGTTGTTAGACATCACGCAGTGATGGCGATGGAAATTTCCACTGGACGTTAACACAATAGTTGTGCAAAGACATGCATGTACACATTGCCCCTGGCAGACTAGAAAGAAAAATAATGGGTGCCAACCAAAAAGGTGTTGTCAAAAATAAAATGACGTTTCGGCTTCCACATGGAAGCCTTTTTCACCTAAAACGTCATTTTATTTTCGACAACTTTTTGGTTGGTGCCCGTTATTTTTCTTTGTAGATTGCCATTACATCCTGACAAGACGAGATTTAGTCACATACTCAAATTTACACATTGCCCCTTTTGAAACGTTTTTATATTTGGTCGGCCAATTCATTTATTGAGCTCAACAGCAATATCTCTTCTTCGAATTTCCAGACTCTTTTAATTGGCATCCAGCAATGTTTTCACCGAAGTTTCATCATGATATTTTGTCAGACCCACGACTTCATAAAGCTAAAGCACATACAATTTTTGTATGTGGTGCCAGAAAACTTCAGTGAAAATAACCGACCGAATATAATGACACTTGTAGCCTCGCATACCTTTTAACGGAGGTAATGTGTACACGCATGTCCTTTCTCGTGACTATTGTGTTAAACATCCAGTGTAAATTTTACTCACCATCACTGCGTAATGTGTTTGTTCTCTTTTAACAACTTCTTCACCGCAAGTAGCAGCCGCCGCTGGCATCAGTACATAACCAAGCGGTAGCTGCATGTAAAGCACCGTAACTCTCTTCCCCATGCAGCACCCATTATTAGAACTGTTTAGGTACAGTGTAGTGTCAAGGGGTGCACATTTGTCACTGTAAAACTACATAATGCACTATTTGGCACATACCATATTCCTCATTACCAACAAAATTGAAGGAGACGTTGCATACAACATCTTCAAAGAGACTTTATGTAACACAGTGTAAAATAGCACAAAAACACACGGACACAAGCGAGACGACAACACAGGCGCTACAATAGCACCAGTGTCGTCATCGCGCTTGTGTCGGTGTTCTTGCGCTACTTTACAATGCATTACGGACTAGCTTGGCTTTCCGTATTACGTAACACATTTCCAAGGTGTCATTACGTACAACGTTTCTAGGAGACATTACGTACGCCATTCCTAAGGTGGCTTTACGTACGCCATTCCTAAGCTGGCTTTACGTATACAAGGTTTCTGAAATACATTACGCACAACATCCCTAAAGAGACTCCGTTTAAGGAAATTGCTATAATTTGGAAAAGGAAAAGTGATCGGCACCTTTTTACCTTCAGCTTTTTACGTAAACAGGGGTCCAGATTTTTAACAGTGTAGCTGGTTGTTTCTTCATTTATTACCAACGTAGAAATGCTCAAGTTAAACCACAGACAGTCACAGACATGACACTGATGTCGAAGCTCCAGAGGAAGAACCTCGCGTTGAAACCAAGCGTTCGCACGATGCATAGATCTACGAACACGCCGTCTTAGGTGTAGGGCTTCCATTCCTTGGGTGTCTTCTCGTAGCCGCCATTGCCTTTCCCGTTCTCTCGCCGTACGTACTCGAGGTCGTTTTCCCGGCCACTAATTCGGCCAGATAAAAAGCTTTTATTTGGGGCAGAGTGACTGCTGCCTCCGTTCACGTCACGACCACGTGACAATATACGTGACGCGGAAGGCAGAAAAAGAACGGGGCTGCCACCGAATTGCAAATACCGACTGAATTATTTCACGGCCCACGCGTGCCGCCTCGCGCCTACGTCGAGTTCTTTGACGTCGCATCCCAGCCCGCCAAAGGGCCCCCCCACCTTACAGACGGAGCCGCGATCAAAATGTGACCATGTCACAGTTCTGGTCGAGAAAGCGGAGTGACGAAGGGGTGCTCAATTTTCTTAGGGGGGTCAGGGCTGAGAGTGACGCAGAGGTCCGGTACAGATCCTTAATGCATTGTGTGAGCCGGTGCGTTCAAGAAGTATGGAGGTAAATTTCATATATCCTTTCGTATGTAATTCATTGTGCACCTAGAGTCGTACGGCAGGCGATGGTTCATTTGCACTTGCAGGCCGGCGGCATAGCTGCGATCTGAAAAAAATTGGTGGTCTGGACGAAAGCGACATGGTGTTAACGGTTCCGTTTAAGTCGCGCGCCACTTGCCAATCGAGCACGAACCGCTGGGACAGAGATGCGGCGGTGGAAGAAGCGTCTCAGGTGACGTCTTCCACTGAAGGGTATGAACTTTGAAGCTCGGCAGCGGCGGCGCTGGGACGGGGAAGCAGCTTGTGAGCCCGAAAGACGCGCTGTAGGAGTCACCACCCGTTGGCTGAAGCGCGCACGCTGTGAACGTCGTGAACACTCGAGTAGCACGGCGGCGTCATTTACTCACTTGACGCAAAGGAATCAGAAGCTTCTGCAAGTTCTCGTTTGGCCGCGGGCGCTGGCGCATCAAATGATGATGTCGGTGCTGCTTGACTCGGAGTATGCATTGGTCAATGAACGCTCGCGTCGGCGATGGTAGATGTGGTAGAAAAAGCTGTACACGTGAGGCGACACTCGTTCATGGCACCTGACGTTCACAGCGTCGTCTTCGGTGGCGCGTCGAAAGCAGCGTCTTGCGATGACTCTGTGGCTACTTGTGAACTGATTGATGCCGTAGCGCGAAAACCTGGTGGAATCGAAGAACTTGGCATGGCTTGTTTGGGCAGCGTGGTTGTAACGGTCTGAGGTTCGAAACGAACAGTTAGCGTGGTAGGGAGGAAGTGGCATGGCACTGTCGGTTGCGGTAGGGCTAGCACGAAACCTTGAAGTTGGTCATATGCCCATGGCCCACGAGGAGGCACAACGCATCACAGAGCTGGAGGAAGCATGACTACCGTTATGGCGTACTTGTCCTGCTACGAGACGAGGTTATGGAGGTACAAACCAGCCTCCATTTTGATGAGCCAGATGGCTGGACTTCTTGGCCAGAATTCGGGAAATTGCGGCGCTAACAGGATGCAGTACTCCGTGGTTTCATCTGGTCGTCGCGCCACGGCGATAGGTGGGTCAGCGGTCGGTTGACGCGGTGGGAGTGTCCTGTGGAAGCTTCTGGAACGTTGTTCCACCGTCCGGTGTCACCAATGTATAGCTGAAGGCAGAAGAACAACGATGCTGCTACATTGAATAGCAAAAACCAACTGATTAATTTCACGGCCCGCGCGTGCCGCCTTGCGCCTACGTCGACTTCGTTGTCATCGCTGCGTCGGAATGCCAGCACACGACACAAGAAACATGACGGCGACGGCAAAAACCTGCTGAGTGTTTCCCTATAATTGCTCTAGCAGTGAAACCTCAGTGTTACCAATCGGAAGAGCGACATTGGTGCACGCCTGCGCGCTGCCGCAACGAAGGCGAGGACGACGAAGCGTGCGCATATCAGAACAGCATGGAATAGTTGGTGGTGTGTTTAGGTCTCACCAAGAATGCCCTAGGTCTAAAACGCACCACTTCCGTGCAAGCAGGCCCAATAGTGAACGTTGGCGCATTTGGCGTGAACTGTGCTTCGACAGGCGCAATATATAACTTTGTAGAATTTCGTATGGGGTCGAATCACTAAGGCCACCTCCCTGAATACGCATATGATGTGGGTAGTCTAATACTTGGCCTCGTTTTCTCAATTTATCCTTTAAGGGAATAAATCGTTCTCAATTTTCTTCGCAGCAGTATGGGAAGGCTCTAGTAGAAGGTAATGTCAGCCTTATCCGACATCAAAAGACTGAAACTTCGCGTGCGCGCTTCAGACTGACGCGTCCAAATCACGAGAATATAAAAACAGCAAAAACAAAAACTTCATTACATGCACAAAGCCAGCAAAGACGACTACCAAAATGACTAAGAATGTATCTTGGCCCTAACAGGTGTAAGTAACTACAACGTAAGACAAAAAAAAAAACGGGGCTGATCCCTCTGTCATAGGAATCGGTAAAATACGAAAGGGAAACGTGTCTTCATAGAGGTTATTGAGCGCTTATTGTGCATTGCTTCGCCCAAGGACAAAGGAATTAATGCTATAACCAGAAATTGTAATATCACGCGAAGAACAGCATGCAGCTCGAAACTTGAAGCTCACTCCTCGAGCAGAAAGTTTGCCCAAAAAGAACATACACTGGACGAGCGCGAATTAACATCTGTCACAGCTCGACACTGAAGGCGTGCTGCTCAAGTATACACACACTCTTAAAAATTTCCGTGGAATCAACGAACAAAATCTACGTAATCTTGAAGGATACCTGACTGTTTATTGAAACATAACAGAAACCGCCCTAAATGCGAAAAAACATATCCCGTTTTTGAGGTACAGAAAATGTACCTGTGTTTGATGAAAAGTTTCCGTGGAATCAACAAACGAAATCTACGTAATCTTGAAGAATGTCTGACTGTTTATTGAAACATAAAAGAAACTGCCCTAAATACGAAAAAAACACATTCCGTTTTTGAGGTACAGAAAATGTCTCCGTGTTTGATGGACCACTTGCAAAAGTCGTAAAAGTTGGCTTCCCTTTCTAATTAATGTTCTAATTAAGGTATAATTAATATTTTCGCTTCGCTTTAAGGTAGTTTCCAAACGACGGGCCCTTGTTACCAGGCTTTACCAGGCTACTTTTTAGACAAAGTTTTTTAGTGGAAAGCATGGGAAGCGTGTAGGCATATATATTCTCCGCGTGAGCACTATAGAGGCCCGGGCTGTTATCACCGTATGCTGTAATCATCTCACGTCGCTTGCCGTCACGCAGGCAAAATCATACATAGCATAGCCATGTATAGTGTGGACATATGTAGCAAGGGTGTGAGAAAGGGTAGTGAAGTTGAGGAGGAGGGATGTGAGGGTGAGGAGTGAGAGGAAGTATACTGTCATCATATGCTGTGATCTCATGTCGTCGCTTGGCGTCATGCAGACAAAACCATGTATAGCATATCCATGTGTTGCAAGAGGGCGGGAAAAGAATGTGAGGGTAACGGGGAGTGTTGAGAGGATGATTATGAATGCAAGGAAGAGCGGAGCGAGTAAAGCATAGAAAAGCCTTGTATGGCGTCACACAGGAAAGAAACCATGCTTGCATAACCTAATACAGAAAGGGTGCGGGAAAGGGAAGTGAGGGTGAGAAGGAGAGAAAGAGGAAGGGGGAAGAAAGAGGGTATAGGCAAAGCACAGCCACACATGGCATCACGCAGGGAAAACCGTGTATAGCATAGCTATGTGTAGTATGGTATAGTGAGCGTAGGGGAAATGAAAGAGAAGTTGAGGAGGATGGGAATGAGAAAAGTAGAGGGTAAAGCGTATTGTAGCCAGGATAGTATCGCGTAGCCGAGTGTTGTATAGTATACCAAGGGGTGGGAAGGGGAAGCGAAGTTGAGAGCGAAAAGGACGAGGGGGTAGAGCATAACATCGCCGTGTATAGTACAGTATAGAAAGGGACGAGAAATGGAAGCGAGGGTGAGGAGGAGATAAAGGAGGGAGAGGGTAAAGTACAGCAAAGCCATGTGTGGCGTCACACAGTGAAAAACATGTCAAGCATAGCCATGTATAGTATTGTAGAAAAATGTTGCGAGAAAGGGAAGTGAATGTGAGGAGAAAGGAAAAAAGAGGGAGAGTAAAGTATAGAACCGCCATGCGTAGTACAGTACAGTGAGGGGGGAAAGAGAAGTGAGAGCGAGGAGTGATGGAGAAGTGAGCAGGAGAGAAAGAAGGAGGGGAGGGTAAATCATAGCATGTCCATGTGTAGTACAGTATAGCGAGGGACAAAGAGAAGTGAGGGGGGAGAGCTAGGGAAAGGAGGGGGTGGTAAAGTATAGCATAGCCATGCAACAATATAGCAACGGGGTGGGAAAGTGAAGTGAGGGTAAGGAGGATATAAAGGAGAAGGGGAGGGTAAATAATAGCATAGCCTTGTGTAGTTGATTGAAGAACAGTACGCTTGAGCGAGACCGACATAAGGTTCAAAGCGGACTATACTAATAATAATATAAAAGTGTTACGTCCCAGAACCACGATATTACTATAGAGACGCCATAGTGGAGGGCTCCGGAAATTTCGACCATCTGGTGTTTGTTAACGTGCCCTAACCTCGCACAGTATATGGGCCTCTACCATTTCGCCTCCATCGAAATGCGACCGCCGCGCCCGGGTCGAACTCGCGACCTTCGGGTCAGCAGCCGAGAACTGGCTGCTGACCAGAAGTAACCCGGATGATACGAATATTTCTCCAACAACATACAGTGAAACCTCGGTGATACGAATCTCACGGAACCACCAGAAATATTCGTGTCATCCGGAATTCGTATCATCAGAAAGCATGGAAAATTAGCATGCGACAAAAGAAAGCTGGCGTACGTTTTCATTTGTTGTTTTTCATGGCCGCAGCAACGTCAGGAAGAACTCTGAATGATTGTCAGTCAAGTTTTCAGATGTCGGCAATCATACCAGCACCCGTTAATATACGCCCGTAAGCTCGTGTTGAATTAATGAACCAGATGCATTGTGACCCGCGACAGCAGTAGCCCCTTCCAAATTTTAGTATGCTTTTTCGCATGACACCGGAGTATTGCGGCGAAAGTAACAAAAGAAGCGCTTTGACATGATAGATCAAGGCCACAAAATTTCAGAACGACGGTCCTTTGTTATGCTGTTGTTATCGCGGAAGTGTTGGGGATGTTTTTTGGAAGATTTACGGCCGTGCCCTGCACAAGTGCGACCTCAACAGTCACACATGATAACGTTGTGAGGCCTGACTTCTTCGCCAAGACCGTCCTCGTCCACCGTTCATAGGATGTCCGATGCACGAGGTAGACACGTGTTAACATAGCACGAGAGCGGGCCGCGTCGACGCGTTTGACAAAAAAAAAAAAAAAAGAGAGAGATAGCATGACGCCAGTGACCTCTGTAATCTAAACGCAAAGGCACACGAAGGCACATTAGAACCTCAAAGATTCGCGCACACAATCTCGGAGGCCGTGACGCGCCTCTGAAGGTTTATTCTGATCGTTGAAAAGTATTTTTCTTGTACCGTGCTTCTGACGATTTGCCGGTGCGGCGCGTCTTCCGCGACAGCGCCGACAGCACCTCTTCGTACCTGGGTACGAAGAGGTGCTGTCGATTTTCACCCCGCGACGTACGAACGTACGTCGCGGGGTGAAAATCGGTTCACAACAACCGTACTCTATTTTGTTGCAGGCCAACGGGCTTTGGCCGGAACGAAAGGAAAATTCGTATCAGCCCGAAATTCGTATGAGCTGTGATCGTATCACCGACGTTTCACTTATATGCCCCGGACCTACCGCACTTCCTCCTTAACTCACCAAGCAACCTTTGCAACTCCATGTTTCTTTTGTAAAAGGTGTTCTTGGTTCTCTGCTCGAGTGATCCTTTCTCATGAAATCTGTATCTCCCACCAGTGGCGTAGCCAGGGGGTGGCACACCCCCCTGGCTACGCCCCCCCCCCGAAAGGGGCGTAGCCACTGGTTACGCATAGCCTCGGTTACGCATAGCATAGCACTGGTTACGCATAGCATAGCCACTGGTTACGCCCCCCCCCCCCCCCCAATTTTTTTTTGCCTACGCCCCTATCTCCCGCTACGCCGGATTAATACAAAGACAAAAAAAAAAAGAAAAAAAAAGGTGGCTGTTTGCGCGGGGGGGGGGGGGGGCAATTGACACTTTGCAAAAAGTCTGTACTGGTGTGTTTTTCGTTTCGACCGATGGCGGCGCTTCGAACGGCGCTTCGAACGGCGCTCCGGTGACGCAAAGGCGGGGATTCGGCTTTTGCCGTCTGCTACGCTCTGGCTAAAACAGCAACATTTTTATTATAGTTCGCTCGCATCGCACGGCGTTCCTCGACTACTAGCTGCATTTTCTTCTAATGATATTTATTGAGATGACTGCTAGCATTACATGAGTTTAAGAAACGTTAACATTTAACATATCTTCTGTATACCGACAGCCATCGCGGTCAGGTTCATGCCCCCGAGTTCGTAGCGTCGCTCACTGGGCTGGATGGCGTTGAAATAGCTTACGTGAAAGCGCGAACGGCCCCGCCAAGTGAGTTAAAGAGAGTCTCCGCTTCTTTGAAATCGCAGCGCGATCAATTTTGCGGCTTATTCGCAAAAAATCAGCGTTGTGTAAACAGACTTGAGATGAACGAAAATTCACGCTCCACCCCCAATTGTAGTCATGTGGACTTGTGCAGACACGACAGCCGACAAAATGAAATCGATAAGTTCATCGACCAGCGGGTTATTGAGGACCACTAGCATAGATTGGGCGAGCAGGATGCAAATAAGATCGCTCGGAATGAAACGCCAGCAGTGGTGCACGTGGTACAGTTCGACTCTTATGATTAGAGATAGATACGTTCATGAGCTGCATTCATGTTTACGATCGCGCAGTCCTGTCTACTCGACTGTGCGAGCCTGCCAATGGTAATGACAGGATGACGCGCAATGTATTTCTAATGCTTGGGCAACGCGATCCGCTGCAGTGTTCGCGTTTGACACCGATAGTACAGCTTCGTAAACATTAGGAAAAAATCGGCCAATGTGTCCAGGAAGAGCAGAAAGAGAGCTCTTTCCCACCATTCTTTTGGCCCCAGTGGCTGATTATTGTGATTCTTTACCGTGCTGTAACAAGATTGAATATTTTAAGGTGGGAGCCTTAGATTCCACATAAATTGCGAAAATCGACCGTCGGCGTCCCGCGTCGCCAGCGCAACACGAGTGATGCGAAAATTCATCACATGATCACGTCCTCATGACATCCCAAACCGACAAAATTTGTGACGTCATAACGTCATGTCACATGATTACGCCATCACATGACATCGTCGCTTTGCATTGCCTCCGTGATTGGTGGGCCGATCTCGGAGGCGATGCGAAACCAGGTGATGTGTAGAAAGCTTCAATGCAAAACCACGTTACGTCCAGAAAGCATTCGGAGGGGGGCGGCGAAGGAACAATACATCGACTTAAGAAAAAGATGGCTTTCGCCTTCGAGTCAACTTAGGCAAATGCATTAAGGAACTCGAGTCTCTTTAGTACAGTGATCGCACCAAGCCACATCAGGAGTCGACCGTTGAGATTGATTTACAGTATTTTATTGCAAATACATCTTTCGATGCGGAAGCTTTATATTTATCAACGTTAGTATGAGTACACTAATTCTGTTCGGCATATTTTCAGACCCCCGTGAACGAGTGAACAAACTTCGATTTATTAACGTAAGGATTAAAATATGTTGAAAAAAAATAGAACAAAAACAAAAGAAAATCACTCCGGACAACCTACCGATATTTCAAATCCCCGTCGTGCATCCCCTTTAGACTCACCCTGTTTATTTTGTGTTTCAATTTAAAGTACTTACAACGCGCTTACACAGCAGCTGCTAAAAATGTGTATTTAATCAAACGTTGTTGCCGGTAACGCCACTTAATTTATTTGAATGACATCACACGTCGTTTGTCATGCTCCGAACATATGAATTGAATCGAAGGAGCAGGCTTGGTAACCGAACGCGCGCAGCACGCGGTATACATATATTGCGTCATGGAAGCTGAAGCCCGAACGCTGAAGTCAGTTATCGAAAAACGGGCAGGAAAGTCATTTTAAGTGCGCCACGGCCATAGAACAGTCGCGAAAAGAAAAATTCACCATAGAAGCAGATGTACACATGGATGGCTAGCAGACGACAACAGGAGCAATCGACACAGAACGTGCTCCTGACGGCAACTCCGCTCGATCTCGCTGTGCATTTTGCTTGAAAATTCAGTACAAATTGATTTATCAACTCGCCCACCAATGTTTCAATAACTCGAGCGCGATAGACAGGCTGGCAGCGTCGAGCAGCCTACACGTAGCGAACGCGCGCGCGAAGAGCGGCATCCGAGTCCTCTCCTTGACGTCACACGCGAGGGAGGGCGCCACTCCAAGATCTCGAGGCGAATATAGGCTCACGTCGTGAAGGAAGCGAAGTATTTATGCAAGGGCAAAGCGCTGACGATCGTACCAGCTGATGAGATACAGCGTGTCCTGAAGCGTCGCACAGGGCAGCCGGCAAGGTGAACAAGGTGGCGAAAGAGCAGGATAAAGAAGGGGTGAACAGTGAGAACAGAAAACACAAGGAGGACAGTGCACTCCACAACTCAGTTCAAATCGTGACAGTATACTACTAGCACGAGAACACACGGACAAGAAAGAGGACGACACACTGCGCTGATACACTACCCTCAGTTCAAATCACCCGCCGCGCCTCATGTAAAACCGCCCGCCAATCGCTTAAAAGTAAAGGCGTGCGTGCGAGACCACACTTAACGCGAGAAAAAAAAAAACAAATAAGAAGAAATAATAAGCTTTCTCCGTGCTTGTATAATTACAATGTTGATATTATATGTGGTTATCATTGGTATCAATCGTTGACTGGGGATGTTCAAATCACGTGCTGTACGTGAGCCAATCACTTCAAACCAAAACCACGTGTGCGGAACCTACGTTCAGCACGAAAAAAAAAAATGTCAGCGGTGCCGCGATAAGTTTGTCCCGCGCTTGTGTATTTGCGGTGTTTATCGATAATATGCGTGGTTATCGTAGTTGTTAGTTGTCGACTGGAGATATATGGTGTGCTGGATGGAAAGGATGGCCGAAGGTGTGCCCAGGTTTTGTGTTGGTGTTCTGTGGTGTGTCGTAGTAGCCTCAACGGACTCGTAGCTTTGTCTGCGCGCTCAGTGCTGCGTGATCAGAGTGCTTTCGACGTTTCTTGATTACGCACGTTTATTGCGTGATTCACTCGAATGCACCTACTGTGACTGTCCACGGCCCAGTGCCTTGTCGGACGACGACGACGGCGACTGCAAAGCACAAGCGTGCGCCTCAGCGGATACGTAGGTGAGTTCAAGCAAGTCGCCGAATTACGTAACTTTGCGATCTTATTGCGTGACGACTTATGCAGGTAAGGCAGCCCGGGTGGCGTGTTCAGACAGCAGCGATGATGTGCAGGAAAAGGTGTCTGATGGGCAAGTATGAATTGTGCTACAGGTAGTATATTTGCTTTCCTATGATGTTTCTTTTACACTTCTAGGGAGTGGTTGCTGTGTGTTTGTCATTCAAGCCTTGTGTTCATCCTGCTGCGCTTGTGTTCATCATGCTCCGCTTGTTTTCATCTTGCTCCGCTGTGTTCTTCGCGAGATCATGCCCGCCGCGGTGGTGTAGCGCTTATGGTGCTTGGCTGTTGACGTGAATGTCGCGAGTTCGATCTCGGCCACGGCAGTCGCATTTCTATGAAGGGGAAATGCTAGAGGCCCGTGTACTGTAAGACGTCAGCGCACGTTTAAGAAGACCAGATGGTGTAAGTTTACGGAACCCTTTACTACGCCGTGCCACGTATTGTAGTATTGGCACGTAAAAGCCCAAATATTAAATGCGAAGCATTTCTTAACGAACTTCGGTGACTGTGAGCGCATCTATCTATCAGCCGCCTACGACTTTGTGCTCTCCGGACCGGGTCGTTAA
>JALIZH010010461.1:0-23498 GCA_030522465.1 Rhipicephalus appendiculatus | reverse complement strand
TCAGCTTACCGCTCTCGTTGTTGGTAATGCCCATGTCGATGTTGGCATCGTTACGCAACTCTAAACTCCGTTATATAAAACATATGCCACTGTTCCACATATATGTGTGCTCATAACATTTCTACCTATCTTTAGTGCCCTTTATAACGTCTGTCTCAATGAACAAATCACAGTCACCCTCCCTCTGTATGCTTCACATAACCGCGACTCCCATGGTATGTGGAATATGCTGAATCTTTAGAGGACCAGTGGTGTGTAGTCGGATTTACTCAATGTCTTTGGCGCGTACCCGTTTATGATGCCCGCAAGTGTTACCTCAAAATTCCGGAGATGAAAGGCTCGAATAAGAACTGCTTCGAATTTAAAAAACTGACTGTATAATCCAACCTTGGAGTGGAACCTTAAACTCCAGAATCCGAAGCGTGCACTGCTAGCTCAAGAACACAGGTTCAATTCCCGGCCCCAAGAGCTGCTTTTAAATTGGGGAGAAGTATAGGAACACCCGTGGACGTAGATTTGTGCACGTTAAGAAACCCCAGGCAGTTATAATTAATCAGGGATCGCCCTTTAAGGGCGATCCCTGCACAGTGTTGCCGAACCGGATGCGCGCGCCTGCCCACGGTGATAACTGGACGGCCCGCACTATACCACTGCGAATGCTTGCCGCTGTTCGGGTTTCATTTGACGCGGATAGTACCTGACCTGCCGCACAGTTTGCCCTATTTTGTTTCCAACTCTCTCACCATGCCACTGCTGGCTGTTGGGTGGACCGTCCAGACAAATTGGGGAACCTAGACATTTGCCTGTTGATACAGATCCGAAGGAAAGAAAATACATTATGCCTTCAGAATAGTTACCCCTTTGTGCAGCTATTATCAAGCCAGGCACGCGCACAACGACGCGTCAGAAAGAAAGCAGGCATATACTTGTACGTACGTTCGCCATATTGCGTGTATCTGTAAACGCATTTTGCCGTTTGCTTCTTCGCTACAGTACTGCCACCAGTTTATCGATTGTATAGAGGTCATGTGGTGAAAACAGCAATTGCAGCTGGAAAAAGGCGTGTGAAGCTCATGCCAAGCTCATGCATGAAAATTGTGTCACCTACTGGGCTGCCGTATCTTCGCTGGCGACATAACAATGCTGTGCTACATGAGAACTAGACATGTTGCATGCTTTGCATTGTATGTCACATAAAATGCGCAATGGATGTCGCAACTGAAGCAAAGAAGTGTTTTTGACAGTATACAAAAAAAATGCTTTCAATTCATCAAAACAGGCTTCTGGCTGCCCTACCTTTATGCCAGGTCTAGTACATATACACATTATACAGTAATAAACGATATTAGTGAGACTTTTGCTTTTCATATCTCGCTCATTCTGACGGTAATGTATTTCGCTGTCTTTCTGGAGGTGTTTCTATAAAAAGAAGGCGGGAGAGTTTAAAGGAACATGGTGGCTTGAAGAGATGAAAAGTTTGTGAATATGGCGTGTCGCTGGAGCCCATGTTTTGACAAGCGCATTTGCCCTCTTCAAGGCTTCAACTGCTTTGCTTAGCGCGTGTATATGGTTCGTTTTGCTCTCGTCTAACCAAAATAAAAGCAGAGGGGCTCCCCTTCTGTATACAAATACGCGCTAAGGAAAGGAGATGCAGCCTTGACGAGGACAAGTCCACTTGTCGAAACATCTGCTCAGCGACACCCCGTGTTTACACATTACTCCGTGTTTACGTATGTGTGTATGTATTTCACTTCTGTAGATAACTCTGTGTCATCGTTAAACACCATATATATAATGTTTAAGGGTGGTTCAGAAGCGGCCAATCACTGCGCATTATTTGCAGCATGTTATGTCTGGAGTTCATAGGCTTATTGATAAAACCATTGCTTGTCTGTACAATGCGCAGATGTAGGAAATGACATGAAGTATTTGAAAAACTCATTTAAACAATAATTTTTCGAATGATGGAAATTTCAGTATGTTTATAGGAATTCATTATAGAATGAAGGGACGCCGACAATAACAGAAAAAAGGAACGCACAACCAAAGCATTTCCGTTTGAGCTGTCTACACCTATTCTCTTTCCATGTCGTATGCCTTGCTTTCTTCTAGAGTAAACGTTTCTTTTTTTTCTGCAGTCAGGGTGATTTTACAGCGAAAGCTGTTATGAGATCTCAACAAGGGTGCTGTAGTTTTCCGCCGCCGCCGCCGCCGGTGTCCGTAAGCGCTATCGAACTACATAAGCAAAAAAAAATAAAATAAGAAAAGATACCCTGAATGGAACGGTGTTTGAACCTGGGTCCGCTTCATGCCAGCCCAGTTCTACCACTGAGCCATGCCGGTGCTCGAAACTCCTGCGCGCAAACACCGTATACAAACGTAATGTCGGGAACGAACGGCGTTAACATCCGCAATATAACGTGGTAGAAGAGTACAACCAAGCATCACAGAATGCGAATTGTGTAACCAGGCGGCACACAATATGAATTGCATTACGAGTGGTTCGTCGAATGCTTCCAACCCATTACAAAGACCTCAGCCATAAATCTTCATCCTCATCAGCCACCGAATCAATTAATGGAGTAGTGGGCACCTTGCAAGCGTACATGTATTAGTTAGCCCCAAGAGAGTTTGCAACGGGTTTTAGAAATGGCGCTCCTCCTGCTTTCGCTGTGACTGTGCTGCGTTTTCGCGCAGGCCTGGCGTTTTTTGTGAGACTCATCGATAATATTTTTAGCAGTGTTTTCTTTCCCGCAGATGAACCACTCCGAAAGTTGCTGCAAAATCTTGTCGCGGCTGTCATGTGTCCACCATGATGTTCCTCGTTGACTAACTGAGTAATCATTCGACAATCCTAATGGTAGTGCTTTGCTTGAGTAGCAGGAGGTAGAAGCACCAACTTTTGCTGGTTTTCAGATTTAAAAGAAAACCGCAGTGGGAGGTCCTTACGCTTTGAAGCTTCATTTCGAATTCTTGATGAATTTTTGTAAACGTTGCCTTGTTTATGTGTATTTGTACGCTGATTTTAAATATTCATTTATTTTTCTAGTAATGTATAACGTGTTAAAATATTGGACCTCTTCATATGCCAGGTTAGTAGGAACAGGTTTTCTTTACCTGAAGAAGTTAACAAGAAAAAATATCACAATAATCTGAAATGAGGACTGTATGCAACACAACGAGAATGCATATCTAAACCCACATAACAAAAGTCATCATATGTTGAACATTGACAAGTACGTGTGTGTCTTCACGGAACTTCACTCATAAAAGTTCAACATAGCATAACCTTAGCTCAAAATTTTTATGTTGAAACTATGTTTCAACACCAAAAGGTAATTGCACATTTGAATTAGGCACATAAATGAACCTCAGCAAGTTTCTTGAATATCCACCTAGAAGAAAAAAAACACATTATTTGCAGCGGACTGTTAATTCGAGTACCGTGAAGTAGTTACACTGACTCCCAACAGGGGAGTCATGTACACCACCGTCCTTAAGGACAAAGGAGTCAAACACCTCAGTAACGGTTTAGCTTTAACACTGAAAAGGAGTCACCCTGAGCACCAAGTGGCTACTAAGAGGAAACCATGAGGTAGTTGGGTGGACTAATACATTATCTCTGTTTGTGAAGAAGGGAGTCAATATACTGAATTATGGAGGGAATCGCACGACCCATCCAAAATGTCGTCTGATGTGTTTCAAACCGATTACCAAGCCAAAGGTAGACAGTACAAATATCGTTGTTTTAGAAACTGCAGTCTACAAGCACATGAGAAAAGAAACTTTGTTCTTGATAAGGACTGGCATTGTTCGGAACAGCTGACACAGGGCAACACAAAAGAAACAACCACTAAGTCCTGTACTCTTCATATTGCTTCCAACTGTGATTTTATTATCTTACAACAATAATATCATTGACGTGCGTCTTGTTTACTCAGGCAAGCACGTCATGGAAATAAACCACAGTTTTTCTTTACTGTACTCTGAGTATAGCTATTGATAAAATCGGTGAACGACATCAAACTCCATGTGAATGACTCTGCGCGAAAACCTTCTCCGTCACTTATAAAATACGGCGATGTCTTTATCAAAAGACCCGAATATTTCGTATAAAAAGTAATCACTTATCCAGCCAAGTGTTCCAAGAGTGCCAAAGCGAAATATTGCAATTGCAGATTGATTTGCTCAGAATAGTCTCTTGCAGTATTTCTTTGCTGTTCTGAAGATGCATTCGCTAATCTTTTTTTTTTTTGGCGAGTGCTCTCACACTGATCATCTAGTTTGTCCAATTATAATTTTATTTTATGAAGAATTCTAGCATAGGTGACAGTGTGGATAATTCAAGTGCGCCTCGAATCTCTCGTTTCAGTATTTGCATTGCTCAGGCTCAGAATTTCACCTATATTTGAAAAAACGATCATCTAAAGGTCGCCGCGCTTATACCAGTGCATAGAGCTGGACAGTAATACTCATAGAAGTATTCCGGAATAAAGATATTGAGATACACGTGCTGATGAGTAAAATACACATAGTGAGATACATTTGTCTTCGACGTAATGGGGTCTTCTCAATATACTTTTTTTAAGAAGGCGGAAATCATTCTTGGAGTACAAATACTGGAATGCATTTTTATTTCGGGAATGCTGATACTCGGCAAAGGTACTTATTAGGTGCAGCATGCTATCGTAAATAATGTTGTAGTGCATTGAAATACGTGCAAGTCAAGGATAAAGCTCGAGTTACTAACGGCCATCAATGCGTTAAGAAAACAAAGACTGACAAAAAACAGAAAAGCAAGAGCCTGAAGAAGGGGGCATAAGCTTCATTTTTTGCGCGACTTTCACGGACTGGAGGTGGCTGAATTTGTCTTTTTTTTTCTGCCTACTTATCGCCGGTGGAGCATCTGAGTTACCGTAATAAGACAAAAGAAAACCTGGAGAGGAGCGAAGCATGTAAGGAAGGGTGTTTCAGCTCCACTAACCTGAAACCTGGGGAGGGGACAAGCATGCAGTGTTTTGAGAGAGATCGTTTTGATGAGGCTCTGCTGGTGCCAGCCTGAATACGGGAATGTAGGGAAGGGTGTTTCCGCTCCACTAACGTAGTTGGAAAACTGCGCCGTTTTAAAACTAAGTTAGCCTTAGTCCTTAGTCCGGAAGTTTTTAGTGGCGTCAATAGCTTGGCTTCCTTTGAACAAAATCTGGAGTTAAATTTTACGTGAGGTATAAATACTATTGCTTGTGTGTTTATTTCTCCTCCTGTGGAGTAGTGTATTTAACGGTGACATATTTCAATGTGGAAGTTCCATCTTCTAACAGCCCGTACGGGCTTACAGTATTTTAAATAAATAAATGAATGAAGAAATAAATAAATGGGTAAATGAATAAATAAATAAATAAATAAATAAAATTGTGCCCGAAATCCTCATGAATAAAAAAATGAAATATTTGCTTGCTGCCTTCGGAAATGCTTTTTTATGTTGCTGCAGGTATATTAGGATTGTTAAAGACATCATTTGGGACAGTAATTAATCAAGTTAGAATAACTAAGTTTTTAATTCGTGCCGTTAGCGGATTATGTCAAATGGAAGAATTGAAGTTCCTCATGCGAAGAACCCATCAGTAGTTATTGTGGTGGCGCAATGAGTGTCAACCATTTTCAACGGCTGTCCCCATTGAATGTGGTTAAATTTCATTGCGCCACAATAATTAGTAGAGGCCGCTTTTTGAATATCTCAAAGCAGGGACGGCTTCTGCACATGAAGACCTTCACTTCTCCAATTTGACATAACCGTCTAACTCCACTAATCCAAAAGGTATTCAACTTAACTTTCTTAATTAACGTCCCAAATGATGTCTTTAGTCATCTTAATGTGCCTGCCTCTACAGAAAAAAAGGCAATTCTGAAGGCAGCAAGGAAATATTGAATTTTCCTGATTTTTGAGGACGTTGGACACATTTCTTTAAACGCCTGGTTTATTTCTAATAAAGGCTGACGCGGAATCGCAAGAAATATATTGAGACGGGTTCACTCTGTCTCAGGTTCGGCTAAATTCTATTCAACCAAACTCACCCGTTCTATTACTAGCAAGCTATACAGTCATCTGGACTCACTTGCACTGATATTTACCAGACACTCTCACCCTGCCTCACTCTTATTCGAATCAGCGGAATTTTTCTCCGCCTGGACTGGGCAAGTCTGGGCAAGTTTGAGTGAGTCGACTCGTGAGTGAATTAGCCGGTCTACGGCAGTGACACAAATGTGATACCCACAACGCTGACTCTAAGTTGCCTGTTTTGAAATCGTTTTTTACGGAGACATGTGCATGGCGAAAAACACGGCATAAAACCATTGTCTGAGAAAGACTGCGTGAAGTCTCAAAAGCATGCTGATTGCATTAAAATTTTTAAGTTGTATTAGCAACTGGGAATCACACATTGCCAAATAAACCGCCCTTGCTATAAAAAAACGGCTTGAGAACCTGAAGTTATAGAAAAACGAATGATGGCGGTTGATGTACATTGTGGAAAGGCTCGCTAAAGGTTATCTTGACGTCATAATCTTTTTCACGTTCTTGTGTTTCTTAAGGATCAAATTGACGTACACGGCGTTTGAAAAAAAGGTAAAGGCTGACGTTTGTCAGTTCAAAAGGACTTTGCTGCCTGTAACGGTTCATAAGTTCAATAACACTTGATGTGATGTAGCGAAAACGCAGTGTTTACTCGATTTTCTCAGAAAACAAATTAGCGGCTATCCTCAAGAGAAATTTACCATTCGGATACCCAGGATATTGGTGAGGAGTAAAAAAAATTACGCCATTTTCCGCTAAGGGAACCATGTGCAGATGTGAAGCAGCGGGCGCTAACGCTTACACTGGCGGCGGCGTTGACGCTGGCGCTCATCGCAGCGTTGCGCAGGAGAGAAAACTGGGGGAGGCGCAAAGCACGCAGTCATGGAGCTGTGTTTCCTACTGGAACATGCCAATCGCTGCTAATGGGGAATGAGAGACAGAAGACTCCGACTGGACACAGAGACCCGCAGTCCGCTTTTAGTTAACGCGCACGCTGCGAATTTTTATTGTTCAACAACGCACAGGAGAAATCTCCCACCGGCACCACCTTGGAGGTCAAGATCCATTGCCATTTATACGGGGTGGCCAGTGAACGGTTGTGCAGCGCGAGCAGTCGGTTTTTTCAACCAAGAAACTCGCTAGCAGACGCTGCCTGCGTCGGCGTCGCGAGGCGAGAGAGGGGGGAACGTAGGAGAGGAGAGAGAGGGGGGGGGACGCGCATGCGCAGTGGGAGTATGGACGCCGCGGGCAGGGATGCCTAGAGGAGAGAGGGGGAGCGTAGGAGAGGAGACAGAGGGGGACGCGCATGCGCAGTGGGGAGTATGGACGGCGCGGGCGGGGATGCCTAGAGGAGAGAGGGGGGGAACGTGGGAGGGGGGAGAGAGGAGGGGAGGCGCATGCGCAGTGAGGGTGTAGTTGCCGCGGGGAGGGATGCTAGAGGAGAGAGAGGGGGAGAAGAGGTTTTTTATTTTTATTTTTTTGAAAGGTTTGCGCATGCGCAGTAAGGGTGGTCACGCCGGCACACCACCACCACCAACGTTACTAGATCCTTTCCAGTTGTCAAACTCAGCCTGAACCGCCCCGCAAACATGACCCCTCTCCGTTTACTGTCACCAGGGGGTGCTGCCGCCGCGGTCAGCCCGATTGGCAGGTCGGCTCGCAGCTAAACCTGGCTAAACACGCAGCCTCCTTCTGCAGTTCAACGCGGTAACGGATGTTGTCCATAGGTTCTGCATGCTTTTTTCGGCTAACATTTTTCCTGTATTAGAGACAAATTGGTTGCTATTATCCAGAAAACCGGGAAAAGTTGAGTGGGCGACCCGTATTGCTTGCGATCTTCCGATTAGCGCATACCGCAAACGCCCGGCTACAGGCTCGGTTCGAAATGGCTAGAATATTTCCGCACAACGTTTACACGCTCCGCCACTCGCAAGCGTGGTTGCTTGTGCTTGTTGGTGTAACAATTAGCGTCTTGATAACGCGAACGACCGGCGAGGACAAGAGAAAGAAGACGAGGACTCAAAGCGCTCGCACTTACCTTTACTGCAGCCTAGCACCTAGCTTTGCAGCGGCCGCAGCGAAAAAAGTATGTACGGCCTGACAAACATTTATTTCCCGCACAAGCATGAGTACTTCACACATTCAAAGAACACGAAAAATCTCATCTGGTTGCTGCGTGATTTATCACAGTAGGCGCGCCTTTTTGTTCGCTATTGCCACTTTTTCGCTGCTTCCCAAACGGCGGTTCACATCCCGCGAGTAGAAATGCATGCGGGTGATGACGAAAAAGTTCAACACTTGGCACATGAATGCAGCATTGTGCTGGTCACAGCCAAGTCGAGAAAGGTGGTGCTCCTCCAACTCTTCCAACACTTTCCAAAATGTCTTCTTCCTGAAAGTGAAGGTCGCACACAACACAAGAGCTCGTGAGCTCCCTGTCGCTTCTTGGGATCGCGTGTTGCCATTCTTGAAGCCGCGAGGCGTCGTTAGGCGGTTTGAAAAAGTGCCTCTTCTCAGCTGCACCCCTCGCAGAGTCGTAGCCGCTTTCGCAGCCGGTCACAAAGCAACGCGGCATTACTTCTCACTACACACGCACAGCAGCCATTGACATCCTAAGGCTATGCACGGGAAATCAAAGCAAACGCCCGCATGATAACACCATAACCAAAACGCCGCGGCCGTCGTTAGCAACGTTGGCCGTGCAGTCCGGCTCCTCCGTGGGCTCACCTCTCACCGAGCCGGGCAAACAGGGTCGCGCGCGCCCCCACGCGGCGCTCAATGGAAAGGCGTCACGCGCAGCGGCGGAGTTTGAGAACTGAAAGAAAGATCTAGTAACGTTGACCACCACCGGATTAAGCTTCGCCATAAGATGCTTCACATCTAAAATAAAAAGCTTCCTCTCCACCAGGCATCCCTCCCCGGGCGACCACACCCTCACTGCGCATGCGCGTCCCCTCCCTCTCTACCCTCCTATGCCCCCCCTCTCTCCTCTAGGCATCCCTGCCCGCGGCGTCCACACCCCTACTGCGCATGCGCCTCCCCCCTCTCTCACCTCTCCTACGCTCCCCCCTTCTCTCGCATCGCGACACCGACACAGGCAGCGTCTGCTAGCGAGATTCTTGGTTGCGAAAACCGACTGCTCGCGCTGCACAACCGTTCACTGGCCACCCCGTATATAGGGCACTGGTTCTTGACCTCCATAGTGGTGCCGGTGGGAGACTTCTCCTGTGCGTTGTTGAACAATAAAAATTCGAAGCGTGTGCGTTAACTAAAAGCGGACTGCGGGTCTCTGTGCCCAGTCGGAGTCTTCTGTCTCTCATTGCCCATTAGCAGCGATTGGCATGTTCCAGTAGGAAACACCGGTCCATCAGTGCGTGCTTTGCGCCTCCCCAGGTTTCTCTCCTGCGCAACGCTGCTATGAGCGCCAGCGTCAACGCCGCCGCCAGTGTAAGCGTTAGCGCCCGCTGCTTCACATCTACACATGGTTCCCTTTAGCGGAAGATGGCCTATTTTTTTTTACTCTTCACCAATATCCTGGATATCCGAATGGTAAATTTTTCTTTAGGATAGCCGCTAATTTGTTTTCTGAGAAAATCGAGTAAACACTACGTTTTCGCTACATCACATCAAGTGTTATTGAACTTATGAACCATTTCAGGCAGCAAATTCTTTTGAACTCACGAACGTCAGCCTTTAGCTTTTTTTTAAACGCCGTGTACGTCAATTTGATCCTTAAGAAACACAAGAACGTGAAAAGATTATGACGTCAAGATAACCTTTAGCGAGCCTTTCACAAAGTACATCAACCGCCATCATTCGTTCTTCTATAACTTCAGGTTCTCAAGCCGTTTTTTATAGCAAGGGGGGTTTATTTGGCAATGTGCGATTCCCAGTTGCTAATACAACTTAAAAATTTTAATGCAATCAGCATGCTTTTGAGACTTCACGCAGTCTTTCTCAGACAATGGTTTATGCCGTGTTTTTCGCCATGCCCATGTCTCCGTAAAACGATTTCAAAACAGGCAACTTAGAGTGTCACTGCCGTAGACCGGCTAATTCACTCACGAGTCGACTCACTCAAACTTGCCCAGACTTGCCCAGTCCGGCGGAGAAAAATTCCGCTGATTCGAATAAGAGTGAGGCAGGGTGAGAGTGTCTGGTAAATATCAGTGCAAGTGAGTCCAGATGACTGTATAGCTTGCTAGTAATAGAACGGGTGAGTTTGGTTGAATAGAATTTAGCCGAACCTGAGACATAGTAAACCCGTCTCAATATATTTCTTGCGATTCCGCGTCAGCCTTTTTTAGAAATACACCACGCGTTTAAAACAATGTTTCCAACGTCCTCAAAAATCAGGAAAATGCAATATTTCCTTGCTGCCTTCTGAATTGCTTTTTTTTCAGTAGAGGCAGGCACATTAAGATGACTAAAGACATCATTTGGGACGTTAATTAAGAAAGTTAAGTTGAATACCTTTTTTATTACTGGAGTAAGACGGTTATGTCGAATTGGAGAAGTGAAGTTCTTCACGCGCAGAACCCATCCCTGCTTTGATATATAGAAAAAGCGGCCTCTATTAATTATTGTGGCGCAATGAAATTTAACCATATTGAATGGTGACAGCTGTTGAATATGGTTGACAATTCATTACACCTCAATAATTACTGATGGGTTCTTCGCATGAGGAACTTCAATTGTCCCATTTGACATAACCGCTAACAGCACGAATTAGACGCTTAGTTATTTCAAATTTAATATTTACTGTCGCAAATGATGTCTTTCACAATCTTAATATACCTGCAGCAACATAAAAAAGCATTTCCGAAGGCAGCAAGCAAATATTTCATTTTTTTATTCATGAGGATTTGGGGCACAATTTTATTTATTTATTTATTTATTTATTTATTTGGTTATTTATTTATTTAGAATACTATAAGCCCGTACGGGCTGTTAGATGGTGGAACTTCCACATTGAAATATGTCACCGTTAAATACACTACTCCACAGGAGGAGAAATAAACACACAAGCAATAGTATTTATACCTCACGTAAAATTTAACTCCACATTTTGTTCAAAGGAAGCCAAGCTATTGACGCCACTAAAAACTTCCGGACTAAGGACTAAGGCTAACTTAGTTTTAAAACGGCGCAGTTTTCCAACTACGTTAGGGGGAGCGGAAACACCCTTCCCCACATTCCCGTATTCAGGCTGGCACCAGCAGAGCCTCATCAAAACGATCTCTCTCAAAACACTGCATGCTTGTCCCCTCCCCAGGTTTCATGTTAGTGGAGCTGAAACACCCTTCCCTACATGCTTCGCTCCTCTCCAGGTTTTCTTTTGTCTTATTACGGTAACTCAGATGTTCCACCGGCAATAAGTAAGCAGAAAAAAAAATCACAAATTCAGTCACCTCCAGTCCGTGAAAGTCGCGGAAAAAAATGAAGCTTATGCCCCCTTCATCAGGCCCTTGCTTTTCTGCTTTTTGTGAGTCTTTGTTTTCTTAATGCATTGATGGCCGTTAGTAACTCGAGCTTTATCCTTGACTTGCACGTTTCAATGCGCTACAACATTATTTACGATAGCATGCTGCACCTAATAAGTATCTTTGCCGAGTATCAGCATTCCCGAAATAAAAGTTCATTCCGGTATTTGTACTCCAAGAATGATTTCCGCCTTCTTAAAAAAAGTATATTGAGAAGACCCCATTACGTCGAAAACAAATGTATCTCACTATCTGTATTTTACTCATCAGCACGTGTATCTCGATATCTTTATTCCGGAATACTTGTATGAGTATTACTGTCCAGCTCTATGCACTGGTATATGCGGGGCGACCTTCAGTTAAATGTTTTTTCAAATATAGTTGAAATTCTGAGCCTGAGGCAATGCAAATGCTGAAACGAGAGATTCGAGGCGCACTTGAATTATCCACACTGTCACCTATGCTAGGATTCTTCATAAAATAAAACTATAATTGGCAAACTAGATGATCAGTGTGAGAGCACTCGCCAAAAAAAAGATTAGCGAATGCATCTTCAGAACAGCAAAGAAATACAGCAAGAGACTATTCTAAGCAGATCAATCTGCAATATTTCGCTTTGGCACTCTTGGAACACTTGGCTGATAAGTGATTTATTTTTATACGAAATATTGCATCTTCCTGATAAAGACTTCGCTGTATTTTATAACTGACAGAGAACGTTTTGCACAGAGTAATTCACATGGAAGTTTGATGTCATTCGCCATTTTTATGAATAGATATACGCAGAGTACAGTAAAGTAACACTGCGGTTTAGTTCCATGACGTGCTTGCCTGAGTAAACAAGACGCACGTCAACGATATGATTGTTTTAAGATGATAAAATCACAGTTCGAAGCAACATGAAGAGGTTCAGGATTTAGTGGGAGGTTTCTTTTGTGTTGCCCTTGTGTCAGCTGTTTTGAACAATGCCAGCCCTTATCAAGAAAGAAGTTTCTTTTCTGATGTGGTGTTTGTAGACTACACTTTCTAAAACAACGATATTCGTAGTGTCTGCCTTTGGGTGGTAATCGCCTTAAAACACATCAGACGACATTTCGGTGGGTCGTGCGATTCCCTCCACACTTCAGTTTATTGACTCCCTTCTTCACAAACAGAGAGAATGCATCAATCTCAACCCCGTAGTCCACCCGACTATCTCACGCTTTCCTCCTAGTACCACTTGGTGCTCAGGGTGACTCCTTTTCAGTGTTAACGCTAAACCAACCGCTACTGGGGTGTTTGACTCCTTTGTCCTTAAGGACTGTGGTGTACATTCAGTGTGAATACTTCACGGTACTCAAATTAACACTCCGCTGCAAATAATGCGTTTTTTTTCCCTTCTAGGTGGATGTTCATGAACCTTGCTGAGGTATATTTATGCGCCTATTTTGAATGTGCACTTACCTTACTATAACAGAACAGAGTTTCAACACACAAAAATTTTGAGCTATGGCTTACGCTATGTTGAACTTTTATGAGTCAAGTTTTGTCAAGACACACGCGTACTCGTCAATGGTAAGCATATGATAACTTTTGTTATGTGGGTTTAAATATGCATTCTCGTTGTGTTGCATCCAGTCCTCATTTCAGATTATTGTGATATGCTTACTTGGTAACTTCTACAGGTAAGGAAAACCTGTTGCTACTACCATGGCATATGAGTAGTTCCATATTTTAACACGTTATATATTACTAGAAAAGTAAATGCATATTTAAAATCAGCATACAAATATTGCCACGCGCGTTTCTTTTAGTGTATTCGGTTTACGCCCACAAAGACTGTGAACAAACCGCGCCTGCAGTGTTCGAGAAGGTTCACGATTCTAGTAGATCATTTTGTTAAGATTGCGCGCAAGACGCGAACACCCAAGATTATTCGAGAGCTTGCGCGACGACCAGAGATAAGACAAGAATGTTCGACGCGTGAGTTATAAAAGCCGGCGCGTTCCAACGATGTTCAGTTCATCGACGGCCGACGCTCTGTTCGCCGCTATCAGTGCAGTGTGTATTGCTGTAATCTGACTTTCTGTTTACCGGCCACAAGTTCGGCCTAATAAACAGTTTCATTTTGGACCTACCGACTTCTGCCTTCGTCGACGTCACGACCACGTGACATCTGGTGGAGGTGCTGCTTCGTTCATGTACCGGACACCCCCGTCAAGTCGTGAACCCAGTCCCAGTCGTGAAGGAGACGTCGACGCCAACCACGACCAGCGAGTTATCCGTAGGCAACAAGGTCTACAGCCGGAGTACGGCCCTCTACCCGACAAGATTCGCAAGACCAAGACCATGACCACGACAGCGGCAACGATGACAGCCCCTGCGCCACCTCCCGCGATCGTGATGCAGCCGCCAAGGGAGCCACCGACTTTCCGGGGATCATCACTTGAAGACCCAGAAAGCTGGCTGGAGACCTACGAACGAGTCGCTGCCTTCAACAGCTGGGACAACGAAGAAAAACTCCGCCACGTCTACTTCTACCTAGAAGACGCGGCGAGGACGTGGTTCGAGAACAGAGAATCGGCGCTACAAACCTGGGATATCTTTCGGACGACGTTCCTAGGCACCTTCACGAGCGTCGTCCGCAAGGAACGTGCTGCAACTATCCTGGAGACACGCGTGCAGCTTCCTAACGAAAACATTTCGATCTACACGGAGGAGATGACCCGTTTGTTTCGCCACGCCGACCCCAACATGACCGAAGAGAAGAAAGTGAGCTTCCTTATGAGGGGTGTGAAGCAAGAACTCTTCGCCGGATTGATCAGGAACCCGCCGAAGACGGTCGCCGAATTCGCATCCGAAGCCTCGACCATCGAGAAAACGCTCGAGATGCGGACACGGCAATACAACCGCAGCTTCTCGGCTACAAGCTACGCGGACGTCCAAGTGCTAGGAACCGCCGACCTGCGTGAGACGATCCGAGCGATCGTGCAAGAGGAGCTGCGAAAAATTCTACCTTCAGCGCAGCATCAGGTGGATTCCATCGCTGACGTCGTACGCCAGGAGATCCAGCAATCACTGGGCGTTCCGCAGCCTCCAGAGCCGCAGCTGCAAGCCATGAGCTACGCTGCTGCAGCCCGACGTAGTGCACCTCCCCTACGCCCCCGTCAGGACGCCGCACAGCCGCGCTACCGTCGCGAGACGCCGCCGCCGCCACCACCGCCGCCATCTCACCCACCTGTCAACCAGCGCTACACGCGCAGGAAGACCGACATCTGGCGTGCCCCCCGACCACCGCCCACTATGCTACCACTGCGGAGAAGCCGGCCACACTTACCGCCGCTGCCAGTACCGCCAGATGGGACTGCGTGGTTTCGCCATCGACGCACCGCGTCCACAGCGGGGTGAAAGACCACGAGACATCGCCGACTACCTCGCAGGAGCTCAGTGGACACCCCTGACGACCATCCCGCTCGCCGTCGCCTGGCCGCTACATGTCACCGCACCGCCGGCAGTACGCTGGCCCAAACCGGGGCCGATCTCCTAGCCCTTACTCGGAAAACTAAGGGCAGCAACCGATGGAGGTGCGGTTGCTGTACGACGAACTACCGAAGATCCTCCGCCGCCGACGACGACGCCGCGACGAGACCTCAAGAACCCGCCGCAACCCGGACGCAGCCGTGACGTCGAAACTTCGCGGCCTGAAGATGACCTGACGAAGCAACATCGAAGCAGCGGTACAAACCGTCGTAGCCGTGACCCGACGCCGCGGCCCAACCGCAACGCACGACGACGAACCAGCGACCTCGACGTAATATTCGACGGCCACAACGTCACCGCTCTCGTCGACACTGGAGCCGACTATTCCGTCGTCAGTGGGTCTTTCGCGACGAAGCTGAAGAAAGTAAAGACCGCTTGGAGTGGACCCGAAATCCGGACAGCTGGAGGCCACCTGATAACGCCGATTGGAGTCTGCACGGCAAGAGTCACCGTCAGTAACCGGACTTATCCTGCGAGCTTTGTAATCCTACAAAACTGCTCCAGGGATGTGATACTTGGAATGGACTTCCTAAGTGACCACGGCGCCGTCATCGACCTAAGGTCTGAGTCGATAACACTAACCTCAGACAAGGCGCTCCCACCCCTCGCGACGCCAGGGAACCACGCATTGAATGTGATAGAGGAGCAGGTGACCGTTCCGCCGCTCTCCAGCGTCATTATTTCCGTCGGCACCGAAAACCCTGCGAACCTTGAAGGCGTCATCGAGGGCGATCAGCACCTACTCCTGAACCGTCAAATTTGCGTCGCAAGAGGTATAGCCGAGCTGCGTGACGGTAAAGCAAAGGTAGTGCTGACAAACTTCAGCCACGAATATAGGCACCTCAACATTGGTACGACGGTCGCCTACATCGACGAATGCGTGGCCGCCAGCAATGCTTTCGCCCTATTCGATGCTGCCGAACCTGCTTCGACAATTCGAGGTTCTGAACCACATTTCGACGTCAATCCGAGCCTTCCGACGGATAAACAAGAACAGCTCAAAACCCTGCTCCTGCAATACAACGACTGCTTTTCGTCGTCGTCAAGAGTTCGACAGACCCCGGTCGCACGACACCGCATCATAACAGACGAAAGTTCCAGGCCACTACGTCAGAGCCCGTACAGAGTTTCAACGCGGGAACGCGAGGCCATAAAGCAACAAGTCGACGAAATGCTACGCGACGACATCATCCAGCCTTCAAAGAGTCCGTGGGCGTCACCCGTGGTTTTAGTGAAGAAGAAGGACGGAACCCTCCGTTTCTGCGTCGATTATCGCCGCCTGAACAAAATCACGAAGAAGGACGTGTATCCTCTCCCACGTATCGACGACGCCCTGGACCGACTCCACAACGCGAAGTATTTTTCGTCGATGGACCTCAAGACCGGCTATTGGCAAATCGAGGTCGACGAGAGAGACCGAGAGAAGACTGCCTTTATCACACCAGACGGTCTCTTCGAGTTCAAAGTCATGCCCTTCGGTCTTTGCTCGGCACCTGCGACGTTCCAACGTGTTATGGACACTGTACTGGCCGGCTTGAAGTGGCAGACCTGCCTTGTGTACTTGGACGACGTCGTTGTGTTTTCTTCAAACTTCGACGAACATCTCCGGCGCCTTGAAGCTGTACTTCAAGCAATCAAGGCCTCTGGACTCACCCTGAAGCCAGAAAAGTGCCGCTTCGCATATGAGGAACTTCTATTCTTGGGTCACGTAATCAGCAAGTCTGGAGTTTGCCCCGACCCGCGAAAAACAGCTGCAATCGCTGCCTTCCCGCCGCCCACCGACAAGAAGGCCGTTCGACGATTTCTCGGCTTGTGCGCCTATTATAGACGCTTCGTCAAGGAATTTTCACGCATCGCCGAGCCACTAACTCAGCTCACGAAAAATGACGTGGAATTCAAGTGGGGAGCGGCGCAAGTCGAAGCATTTCAAGAATTGAAACGACGCCTGCAGACGCCTCCAATACTTGCGCATTTCGACGAACACGCCGGCACGGAAATCCACACCGACGCAAGTAGCGTAGGACTCGGCGCCGTTCTTGTCCAGAGAACTGCCGGCGTGGAAAGGGTTATCAGTTATGCTAGCCGGTCGCTATCCAAGGCGGAAGCCAACTATTCCACAACAGAAAAGGAGTGCCTTGCCATCATCTGGGCAACGTCAAAGTTTCGCCCCTACCTCTACGGCAGGCCCTTCAAAGTTGTGAGCGACCACCACGCCTTGTGTTGGCTAGCTAACCTGAAGGACCCTTCCGGTCGCCTCGCAAGATGGAGTCTGAGACTTCAAGAATTCGACATTACCGTCATTTACAAGTCCGGAAGAAAACACTCTGACGCCGACTGCCTGTCTCGTGCCCCCGTCGACCCACCGCCGCTGGACGACCAGGATGATGACGGCTTCCTGGGAACCATAAGTTCCGACGACTTCGCCGAGCGACAGCGCGCCGATCCGGAACTTAAGGGCCTTATGGAATACCTCGACGGCAAAGCCACTGTGGCTCCAAAGGTATTCAGACGAGGACTGGAGTCGTTTTTCATGCGCAACGGCGTTCTTCTAAAGAAAAACTTCTCGCCACTTCGGGCCGACTCCCTCCTCGTAGTACCTTCGGCATTACGTCCAGAAGTTCTGCATGCTTTGCATGACGACCCGACGGCTGGACACCTTGGATTTTCCCGTACGCTGGCAAGGATACAAGAAAAGTACTACTGGCCTCGCCTCACTGCCGACGTCACTCACTACGTGAGGACTTGCCGAGATTGTCAGCGACGGAAGACACCACCGACTAGGCCAGCCGGACTGCTGCAGCCCATCGAGCCACCTAACCAGCCGTTCCAACAAATCGGCATGGACTTACTGGGGCCGTTCCCGACGTCGAATTCCGGAAACAAATGGATCGTCGTAGCTACTGACTACCTCACCCGCTACGCCGAGACAAAGGCCCTGCCCAAGGGCAGTGCCGCCGAGGTAGCAAAGTTCTTCGTCGAGAACATCGTACTGCGTCATGGCGCCCCAGAGGTCCTCATTACCGACAGAGGTACGGCCTTTACTGCGGACCTAACTCAGGCGATCCTGAGGTACAGCCAAACAAGTCACCGCCGGACCACCGCCTACCACCCACAGACCAACGGCCTGACCGAGCGTCTAAATAAGACCATCGCCGACATGCTGGCCATGTACGTCGACGTCGAACACAAGACGTGGGACGCCATCCTTCCGTACGTGACCTTCGCATACAACACGGCCGTGCAAGAAACGACGCAGATCACGCCATACAAGTTGGTCTACGGACGGAGTCCGGCAACGACGCTCGACGCCATGTTACCAAACATGACCGACGAGGAAAACATCGACGTAACCGCCTACCTACAGCGCGCCGAAGAAGCACGACAGCTCGCCCGCCTGCGGATCAAGAATCAGCAGACGACTGACAGCCGCCGCTACAACCTTCGACGACGGTTCGTGGAATACCAGCCCGGCGACCGCGTTTGGGTGTGGACGCCGATACGACGACGTGGACTGAGTGAAAAACTTCTGCGACGATACTTCGGACCGTACAGGGTGCTTCGTCGTCTCGGCACACTCGACTACGAGGTTGTCCCCGATGGCATTTCGAACTCTCAACGGCGCCGTGCGCGACCTGAAGTCGTCCATGTCGTGCGCCTCAAGCCGTTTTACGCGCGGTAGTGAACCTGAGGACTGTACTTCTTTTTTTCTTTCATTGGACTTTCTTGTGCGTATTGTTTACTGAACTTTCTTGATTTATTGTCATTATTTATTGTTGCATGTATCTTTACCATGTGTTCTATTGTTGCATGTATTTTTACCATGTGTTCTGTTCTAAGCATCGGGACGATGCCTTTTCAGAGGGGGACATTGCCACGCGCGTTTCTTTTAGTGTATTCGGTTTACGCCCACAAAGACTGTGAACAAACCGCGCCTGCAGTGTTCGAGAAGGTTCACGATTCTAGTAGATCATTTTGTTAAGATTGCGCGCAAGACGCGAACACCCAAGATTATTCGAGAGCTTGCGCGACGACCAGAGATAAGACAAGAATGTTCGACGCGTGAGTTATAAAAGCCGGCGCGTTCCAACGATGTTCAGTTCATCGACGGCCGACGCTCTGTTCGCCGCTATCAGTGCAGTGTGTATTGCTGTAATCTGACTTTCTGTTTACCGGCCACAAGTTCGGCCTAATAAACAGTTTCATTTTGGACCTACCGACTTCTGCCTTCGTCGACGTCACGACCACGTGACAATATACATAAACAATGCAACTTTCATAGAAATTCATGAAAAATTTGAAATGAAGCTTCAAAGCGTAGGACCTCCCACTGCGGTTTTCTTTCAAATCTGTAAAGCAGCGAAAGTTGGTGCTTCTATGTATTGCTACTCAACAAAGCATTTTGTATATGGTTTCTGCGCGCAGGAGTTTGGAGTACCGGCATGGCTCAGTCGTATAACTGGGCTGGCATGAAGCGGACCCAGGTTCGAACACCGTTCCATTCAGAAAATTTCTTATTTCATTTTTTTCTTGTGAGGAGTGTGTCCCAGTCCTTTTCTGTGGTTGGAGACCCGTCGTCCGCGCGCAACTCGGGGCATTGCCATAGCATGTGTTGCAAGTTACATTGCGGAATGCCGCATCAGGGGGCATTCCGGCCTTAGGTCGGTTATAAAACTTGCCTAAACTGCCGGTGAAGGATATGCTCCCTGTCTGTAGGAGACGGAAGGATAGTGCTTGTGGTCTTTCTAGTCGAGGGTGAGGGATTGGAAACTTTCGCCGTTCGAGACGATAGTGCTGACAAATTTCGTTATAGGTCTGGAGTTGGTTCAGGAGCCATTTCTCGCCCTTTGGTCGTGGGCCGCCCTCTCTCCTGACGCGGCGAGTAAGGTCTCGCTCCTGGAAGTGGGCAAGCTCGTAGGCGTTGGTGACGAGGGGGTGGGCGTCGCAGCCCATATGGCCCAGGAACCAAATTAAGTGCTTGGTGTCAGTCCACGCGGCACGCGAGAGCACGCTGGCTGCTTCTTTACAGACCGAGCCCACACGGAAGGCCTGGGCCGTGGTTCGGCAATCGGTGTAAATTGTAGTGCGGGTTGTGTTCGCCATTGCTAATGCGACTGCTACCTGTTCTGCGCGGTCAGTGTCCGAGTTTCGGAGCGTAAGTGCTGTGAGGAGTGCTTATAATTGGGGTATTTTGCGGCGTCTACAAAGGCGACGGAGTCGGGCATAGCGGCTGCGGTCTTTAGTAGCGCGGCGGCGCGTGCTTTACGACGACCCTGGTTGTAGTCCGGGTGCATGTTACGTGGGGAGTGGAGGTACTATAATGTGGTCCCTGATAGAGTTGGGCAGGGTGCGTTCTCGTTGGTTAGAAAAAGGGGAGGTGAGGTTCAGGTGAGCTAAAAGTTGCCTGCCTGCCTCTGTGGATGATAGTCTAGCTAGTTGAGCTATATTTTGAGCTTTGGCGATTTCGCTGAATGTGTTGTGAATGCCCAATTCCATGAGCTTTTTAGTGTTGGTGTGGATGGGTAGTCCTAGTACCCGTTTGATGCCTGATGCAGTCAAAGTTTTGAGGCATAATGACGAAGTAATAATTGCTAACGCCTTATGAGCGGGAAACACGATATTGTTAAGAGGTGCGCCTCAGAGGGCGATCGCTGATTAATTATAGCTGTCTGTGGTTCCTTAACGTGCACAAATCTACGTCCACGGGTGTTCCTATACTTCTCCCCCATACAAAAGGAGCTCCTGGGGTCGGGAATCAAACCTGTGTTCTTGAGCTAGCAGCGCACGCTCCGGATGCTGGAGTTTAAAGTTCCACTCCAAGGTTGGATTACACAGTAACTTTTTAAAATCCAAGCGGTTCTTAGTTGAGCCTTTCATGTCCGGAATTCGCGGTAACGCTTGCGGGCATCATAAACGGGTATGCGCCACAAACATTGAGTAAATCCCACTACCCTCTACTGGTCCTCTAAAGATTCGGCATATCCCACATACCTTGGGAGTCGATGTTATGTGCAGCATCCGTAGAGAAGATGACTGTGATTTTTTTAATGAGCCACACTTTATGAAATGGCGCTAAAGATATCTAGACAAGTGGTAGGCACACATATATAGTCGCATATATTTTATATAACGAGTTGTTTAGAGTTGCGTAACGATGCCAACATCGACATGGGTATTACCAACAAGGAGAGCGTTAAGCAGATATGTAGCGCTGGTGCTTGCGAGGATGGTGATCCTGGACTGTGCTATGTAGACCAACTTCAGTGATTGGCGCTTAACTACAGTTGACGTTAACCTGACGTGGCGCCTGTATAATAGGGGGTAAACGTGTAATGTCTACAAAAACAGATATCCAGCACTGCAACCACAATTGACGTTTCACTAACATGACGTCCGCATGGTGTCTTTTTCCAAAGCAGTTTCGAGACCTGGCGTGGTTGTGTGGTAAAATACTTGAATGCCATTCAGAATGCTTGGGCTCGATTTGTGCTGGGACCCTGATATTTATGCTTGGCATTCGTCGGGTCAACACTGCCGATGTCAGTTTTTCTTAATGCTACTCGCAATTAAATTATCAATGTCTTGTCTCACCCGTTCCTGGGTAGATGTAAACTGTCAACCACCTGTGGCGCATACCCGAATACCGCGGCCCATGATATACAGGTATGTGCCACACGTGTCTGGAGGAAAGGCTTTTCACGATGTACACGTCAAGATTTTCACGTTATTCATATCATCCCCAGCCAGACATATTCGTGGTACCCTCTTACCTTCTCCTACTAATTTTGGTCTACCCCAAGGAAAGGAGACGATCACGAGTGCATCCAGGCGTATGCGGATAGATAGATAGATAGATAGATAGATAGATAGATAGATAGATAGATAGATAGATAGATAGATAGATAGATAGATAGATAGATAGATAGATAGATAGATAGATAGATAGATAGATAGATAGATAGATAGATAGATAGATGCGTAGATGCGCAGATGGAAACGCTAAACGTGCCTGCACTTCGCTACGAAATGCTTCGCATTTTAAAATGAAGGCAACAGTTGACCTCTTCTGCAACGGCCAAAAGGCTTTCCTTGTTTGAGCGTCCTGTGTTGTGGCCCAACCGACGCTTTGTCAACGACAGCGCATTTGGGGAACTGTTGTAGCTTAGGTGAAATAAGGCAGCGAAATTCTCTGCAATGCGTACCTAGTGTGTGAAATAAACATACATCAATACAGCGAGAGTTTCTATCAGATCGCAAGAGTGGATTGTTATGGAGTAGTTTTCCGCCGCCGCCTCCGATGTCAGTAACAGCTGCTGCGCAAAGTTAGAACAAAAGAAATCAGACAAACCTATCCGGGTTGGACTGGGAGTGGAATCCGGGCCTTCGTCGTGGCAGTCGAGTATTTTATCGCCGAAACTCACGGGTGCTTGCAGCTCTTTCGCATAAACACCCTATACATGCGTCATGTCGGGCAAAGAATCACGTTAACGCATGTACTATAGCTTGACAGAACGTGAAAATAACAGCCAGGAGTCACACAGTGAGAAGGGCATAACGAGTGGCACGCTTATTCCTTTCAAACTCTATAACGAAGGTCCCAGCCATAATTATTCATCGTCATCAGCCACAGCATCAACAAAGTCCACATAATTCCTTGCAGATATGTAGCGGGTACTCAGCTTCTCCACAGAATGGCGAATAGTGGCATAATGGGAGGTTTCTTACGTCCCAAAAATTATGATGGCTTATGGCGCAGAGAGTATCTCGCAAGTGTGCTTGCACTTGTATTAGCGGCTCAAACACAGTTTGCAACAGGGTCCAGCTTTCGCTCTGAGTGTACTGCATGTTCCGCGCAGACCTTGAATATTTTTTTTCCTTAATGCACTGGTGGTCATCAGTGACTCGAGCTCTATACTTGACTTGCATGTTTAAATGCGGTCCAACATTATTCACAATAGTATGCTACGTCTAATAAGTATTTTTGCAGAGTATCAGTCCTCCTGATATAAACATGCATTCGGGTATTTGTATTCCAAGAATAATTTCCACCTTTTTAAAAAAGTATATTCGAAACATCCAATTGCGCAAAGACATATGTATCTCAGTATACGTATTTTACGCTTCAGCACGCGTATTTCCATATATATATCGGAATACTTCTTTCAGTATTTATACGCAGCCTTATGCACTGGTACAAGCCCCGTGACCTTCACTTGATTGTTTCTTCAAATATAGGTACAATTCTGAGCCTTGATTATGTTACAGCGGAAACGATAGATTTGAGGCGTATTTAGAACCATCTACATCATCATCTATCCTAGAATTCTTAATAATGTTAAAACTATAATTGGAAAAGTAGCTGACCGGTGTGCAAGCGCTCACCGAAAAAAAAAAAAATTGTGAGTTGTAATTGATACCAGCCGAGTGTG